>LKEB01000055.1:197068-215093 GCA_003795295.1 Cytospora leucostoma | reverse complement strand
TCGCTTTCGTTATTCATTGATATAATCTCTCTATTCAGGATAGTATCTCTCGTCGTTATGCCTATTTAGGCTAAGGATACTATAAGAATGAAAAGGTCTAGCTCTAGAGACTAATAAATTAGAGGATAGGTATACGACCTATACCCTAGGGTAAGAGCTAGCTGCTTAAGAGTTTATAGGTATAATTCAAGGTAAAAAGGGCTTTATAATAGCTTCATTCGGGTTCTTTAGGCCTATTCAGGTATATATAAAAGGCATCGCATATATTGATTATCTATATTATAAATAGCATAGTAGGTAAGGTAAGGAATGATAAAAAACTAAGTAGGGGTCCCCTAGTCTTATAGACCTACTTATATTCCCTAGCTACTGCATTATTAGGAAGGAGAATATCCTTATATAATCGCCTATAATTCAGTATATAAGCTAATATATCGTTGCTACCCTTATACCTACCTTAATAGCGATAAGTATAAAGGTCGAGTTAAGGGATATTATATAGGTATACCTTTAATCGAAATTAGAACTAATATATATTATTCTTATAATCCTTCTAAAGGAATTATAAGCTTAGTACCCCCTTAGTATTATTATATAGTTAATAAAGCTACTATATAGAATCGCTAAGGCTAGTATTTACTAGTAGAATACCTATTACTACTATTATTATAAGAAGCTAAAGATAAATACTTCTATATACGACCTATACCTATTAGTAATAATTAGAGGTAAAGATTTTTTTAGTATCGTTAGTATATAGACCGACGATATACTTATAGTAAGTATAGAAGCATTCTCATTAATAGAAGAAGAGTAGATTTAGAAGGTAGAGTTAATATATAAGCTAAAGATAGTCCTATCCCTAGGAATTACCCTCGATTTTAATAGTACGAAAGTTACGATATAAGATAACGGAATGATCGATATATACTAAAAAGGCTAGGCGATAAAGATTATAATAATAGACCTAAAGGCGCTTAACTATACCTAGAGGTATCTAGAATAACGCACCTATAGTACCTATCTAATATCAATCTATTAGCTAGAGGCTATATTTAACCTATTAGTCGCTATATAGATTTAGAACCCTAAAGCAAAGGATTATAAGATTCTAAATCGCTACCTAGAGTAGTAAATAAAGAACCCTTCATATAGATTATACTATATCGCTTTAGACTTATTAAAGGCTAAACTTACTATCTTTATAGACGGTTTATTCGCTAATAATCGCGACCTTAGTAATTAGATTAGCTTCGTAATTATAATCGTAGAAGAGATAATAGAAAACGACGATAACGGTATATAGTATAGAATATAAGGAAATATTATCTATTAATCGTCGACGAAGTATAAGAGGGTTATATAAAGCATTCTAGCTTCTGAGATCTATAGAATAGTAAATAGCTTCGACCTTAGTATAGTAATCGCTATAACTTTACGAATAATTATAACTTAATTAGGACTACCTATAATTCTACTAGTTATTTATACCGATTCCTATTTACTTTACGAATACCTTATTAAGTTAAGTATAATAAAGGAGAAGTAGTTAATAGTAGATATTATATCCCTTGGCTAATTATACGAATACTAAGAGATTTACGAAATTAGGTAGATAAATAGCTCTAATAACCTAGCCGATACTATAATAAAGGTATCGCTAAATCGGGCTTTAGAACGCCTAGTTGATAATAATAAGTTAATAGTTAAGGTAGAGGGTTTCGTAGAATGAGATTAATAGGGATTATAACGGTTATAGTAGTAGTATTGAGGCTATTTATAACGAGGAAATCGTCGACGAAATCATCGACGAAAGCGATGAGGAAATAGCGATGAATTCGAGGAAATAAACGTCGACGAAATCGTCGACGAAATTATCGATGAAGGAAGGGCCTATTCGAAGCGCGAAGGAACGTAGTCATTTACTATAATAGAAGACTACTAGTATTGAATAGTAGCGAGTTTTAGCTACCTAATACGGTAGGCGGTATAGGGTTTACCGCCCTGGGTAAACGGGTAGAATTACCCACCTACCTATACCTTCCCTCCGTATAACCTATAGATAGTTCTTTCCTTCCTTCCTTCGGTAGATATAACCTAAATGAATACGACTATTTCTCACCGCGTTACGTAACGTTGCCCTACCAACATAAGTGAGGTTAATGAATAGAAGGTAAGGGAAGTCCTGTGTGCGTCGAGCGGTGATGCTTGATATGTGCTTAAGTACATTCCTCCTTGACATCGGACCTCAGGCGCGGTTGTTTGACACCTTAGCTACATAGTAGCTACCTACTAGGAGCTGCTAACCTTGAACGCCGCACCGAATTTGCAGCGCCGCAGTTTCCAAGCAACTATACTAAAACGTGCATCAATTCGACTGGGGACGGGAGTGGACAGTGATCAACCATTAGATGTAGGTTGCCATTGCGCATCTCGACCAGATTCATACGCTCGTCGGTGGATGCTGATTGAGTTAGGAAAACGTAGATCAGAGATAATCAGCTGAATGTCCTCCGAAGTTTGGGAGCCTAAGGAGTCGCGTTTGAGGATAATTGTGAGGGACAACTTGTAGTCTGGAATGCAAGCAGCTTTGGAAACAGCTTCCCGAGATATCATGGTTCAACACCCTGGCCAGAAGCCTAACTTCTCCACCGTGCCACTGCCATTTCTCAACTCATCAACATACTGCTGGTCCAGCTTCGCGAACCACGTCAGTCTATCCTCTTCTTCCGCGTCTAAGGGCGCTTCCCCTTCATCCGTCCCATTCGGTACCAGTAAGCGGGTCTGCAATCCTCCGCAGTGACTGATGGCCACAAAATAATACAGATGTGATGTTATACTTGGTATAGACATCTTTGAATTACACAGGTCATTCACAGACCCTTCGCATTCTTTTATCTGGTCGGCATCGTACGACGTTCGTACATCAGGTCCACCCTCCAGCCAGTACTCGGGGCTGGTATGGCGGTAACAGGCGGGCCAAAACATGGGTGGAAGTCGTGGTACCACGTCGTTGTAATGAGTGATTCGATACGTCTTCCCGGGCTGGTTATAGATGTACTTTACGAGTGCATTGTTACCGATCCGCGGTGACCCAAATGTGTAGATGTCGAGCTTCAAGTACACTACAGCCCCTGAGGTCAGAACAATAACGCATGCCAGAGTCCAGGTACATGACCAGGTGCTTACTGTCTCGCAGATATGCGCCGAGCAGAGCCGCGACAGCGCCTCCAAGTGAATGTCCCGTCACCACGATGTCGTATTCGGGGAACTGTGTACTAGCCAAAAGGACGTCCTTGTAGACATTGCGATCCTTTAATTCCTGATAGGCGTGGAGAAAGCCACCGTGCGCCTGGCAATTATTGCCGAAGTCGCATTCAACCCACGGGAATCTAATATTTGTCATCCAGTTTTTGAGGTCGACGCTCCCCCGAATGGAGACAACAATGAGTTCTGCTGTGTGGTCGATGGCGACGAAGGAAACAACGCCAGTAACATCGGCACTGTTGGGAAATTTCCGTTGAGCAAGGGTCCAGGTTACCCGTGGGCTTCAGTCTAACCCAATCTTGGATCACACTTACTAGTACGTGTTGTAGATGGTCGCGTTGTCGCTTGCGGATGCTGGACAGATATCATTTTTGCAATACACGTGAGAGCCCACGGGACCTATCTGGCAGTAGCTAGCGCCAGCATACTGCGCAAACAACTTGAAAGTGTTTATTTGTTCCTGGGTCACC
Organism: Cytospora leucostoma; assembly: GCA_003795295.1. Taxonomy (NCBI): domain Eukaryota; kingdom Fungi; phylum Ascomycota; class Sordariomycetes; order Diaporthales; family Cytosporaceae; genus Cytospora; species Cytospora leucostoma. The sequence continues at coordinate 211,356 of LKEB01000055.1, read as the reverse complement.
GAGACGGCTTCTAGGTATGCCAACTGTCAGCATCCACAATACGACATTAGAGAGGATTAGCAAGGTGATGGGAGCAACACTTGGAGCCAAACGAGATTAGGGCCCGGCCAGAATGGAAGCTTACGGGTCCCGTCAACATCACCAGTAGTGACGGTGGTATTGTCCATCTGGCTTGCAGCCTTCAGCTGTACGCTTCCGTGTACACCAATCTCAAAGAGCATTAAGATATTGAAAATTCTCATGTTGTAAGAACTTCACCCGTGGAGGTCGAGGCGTGCGGAAGTGGCAATGAAGATTCGAATGCCATTGCATTTGGAGATAACTTCTAATCTTATACAGCACGGGGACGGGGATTACACGTGTGTCCAACTTGGTCACATCTTCTTGGCGATGTTACACGCCCTTGTGGTGACATAGTGATTTGTTCACAACGGATAGCATCAGGCTTCACCACACCGTTTGAGACATATGGACGACAAGATGGCAGTAATTTCCGAGAAGTTACGGAGCCTTGGTAACAATGGATTATGAGGTTGAACTGCTCATGCCGGTAGTAACATGACTCTGAAGAGGCCCGAGCAATATGTCTTGGTTGGTTGGGTATAGAGGCAACATTGAAGTCGAGGAACACAATCGTCTTTTGCATGTTCGACAACCCGTCACGAGCAGCCCGAGGTCTGTGGTACGTCTCAATGGGGACGGGAATAACTCACTCGTGTCGCCTGGTTAGGTCCTTCGAGGTTGAAAACTCGAGGTACTAGTAAACAGCCAGCATCCACGATACCTAGGTATAAAACAATAACAAAAGAGCGGTCAATAACGACCGAAAACAAATTCTAAAAAACCCATAGCCGTCTCGATGTTCAGCTCACAGGGTCTGAGTTGTACTCCCACCTGGTAACAAACATATTTCACCACGCAGTAGAGTCAAGACCTTGGGTGCACTGTTTGATTAGCTCCGGCCTGGGAGCTCCCATGTTATCTCAGTAAGATCAGGAAGGTTCTTTTTGTAGCAATGTACCAGAAATCAGAAACTAAGCAGTGATCGTGTATGCAGAGCATCAATGTAGGTGTATCGGATGCATCATTCGCCTGCGCGATTTCGGGCACAGAACGTGAGAATATGCGGGTACGATTCCCTGCTGAAAAGTAGTAGGTGGAAGGAAGTACACTAAAGTCACCCGCAGACTGTTGGTCTGAAGTAATATGTCGTTTTATCGTGTTATATGCAGTTGGTCGGATCCTCCAGGGGTCCCAGAAGCAATCATGTTGCACCAGCGCTAGAGGGTGTCTTGTCATTCGCCTCTGCCATGCATGGCGCCCCAGAGACGAAATCGCAACGGACCCAGAGTAAGTTCTGCGAGGCAGGGGTCCGGGTGGGAGGGGCCTTTGCGCGGCCTTCCGATTCTTATGTGTGAGCGATGGCCCCCAACACACAAAACGTGGAGGAGGCCAGCCCATCTTCTGATTCTTCTTGATGCTGCTGCTCGAAGCTCTTTTTTCCCTTAGCCGACTTACGGAGGTGTTTTTCATACTTGCGATCCGTCCCAGCGGCAATGCTGGGCAGAAACCCAGCTGATTCATCGCTGGTTCATCGTACTTCTGAATCCCTTTGTCGACCAGCGTAATCCTTGGAAGCAGCCGTGAGGATCGGGACCACTCCTACGTCCAAAGGCTGCGTGTAATTAAGCGCCGCCGACACACATCTGGGCCTTGACGTGGCCTCCATCCACCGGCCAAGCCACCAACGAGTCCATTGTTGGTTCCGATACGAGATTACCCTCATCGTCACTCGACTGTACGGATCGATACCAACCAGAGTGAGGATGCCGTCTATAGGCTTCCTGGCCGTTGATACGTCAGTCAACGTCGCCCGGGCCGTCAGCCCTCAGGATGGCCAGGCCGATATGACACTGGGTCTCATCTGGCTAGGAACATTCTACGTCATTGGAATAATTTGGACATCTCTGTCACTCATTGACCGATGGAGAGGCCCGCATGGTGATGGGAACATAAACTCTGTCTCCGTACTCTCCGCCATCGGGATGGCCTCTGCTTGGCCAGTCGTGCTCATCGCTGCAAGGTTTCGGTAGCAAAGGTGGACTGTGGCTGCTCCCATGTCGAAGCCGTGGTTGATAGTTGATAGGGAGTTTGACCACGCAAGAGAAGAACGGTACGATCTGGCGGCGGCGGCACCTATAAACGTGGGGGCACTTCTTATAGCTCCTATGCTACCCGTGGATGTGGAAGACCACGAGATAGGCAGCATGGAATCTGGCTGAGACTTTGCAAACATGAAGAAGGTATCGACAGGAAATGAGATCCGGCATGGGCTCTTGGCATCATAATTCTCTTAGCATACATAAACTAGACCTGGGTCGACCACGCATTGAAGGCAACATATGTACCGTCAAGTGCAAACCGCAACATCTTGAGGCACGCACCGAAAGAGTCTGAGAGCTGTCTATGTGGGTTTAGTAATCACGTCAAGCCCTCAAGCCTGGAAGCGGTATCGAATAACGCTCAAATCAGCATGGCTAGGACCGGGGGGTTGGTGTAGATCCATGTCTGGTGTTTGGAGGGGGCACGTGACATCCCTGGCTGCGACCATACCATAGATGGACCAGTCATCTTACAGCAGTCTGACCCACTTGCATGGGTAGCCAAGTTCCACAACTCAAGGTTAGGTAGTATGTATACATAGGAGTGGTCACGCTAGGTCATGGCAGGACTTGGTATACCATACATTGGCCACGGATAAAACATCCAGACCTTCCCAGCCGAGCTCGCCAAATACTAGCAACCATGATCTCGCATCTGTGCTTTGTCACGTGATTAGAATGGGACGGCACCGGCCTGGTAATACTGCGTTGTGCCATAAGTATGGGAAGCAAGACTGAGACGGCTGGAGGATCTGTGGGAGTCACAACCGTGCGACTCCGGGTGGACCGTTATCCAGTGGTTCTTGACCTGGAGCGTGGGGCCAGTCTGTACAGGACAATATATAGTACATGGTTAACGAGCCCAGGAACTACCTGTGGATATCATATACCGGTTGCAGAATTCGCCCTGAGCAATCCTTGTCGACTGTCGTACGAAATAACAGGTAAAAGAGATCAACGTTTTGGCTGTTAACCACGGGAGATATGGCCTAATATTCAATGTTCGCGAGATCAGGTTCCGTGTTGTAACTGATCTTTGTACTCGCTCAACGTGGCAACAGCCCTTGGAAAGTCATATCCAGCTACATCTTCAAGAGAGTGTTAGAATTGAGGGTGAAGCTACATACTCAGTATGTATCTAATTGTGCGTGCTCGGCTGCTTGCATTATTGATATTGAAGATGGGGTAAACTGGCCGCGACTGTGACAGGAATAACTTGTGGTGGTGTCTTAGTGGGCTTCAAGTGCATACGCACCGCTTTGTATTGACTGCGTACCATATATATGTATTTCGCGGCCATCTCTTGTAACCTTGGGACACGGTCGGTCCGTAAAGTACATTCTCGAGTATGTAATCGACCTTGCCACTACGCGGAGCGCAATGAATTACCCTTGTGAGCAGGATTGCATCGTACTTATGCTCCACCTTGAGCGTCAAGAGGGGAAATCCACAGAAGGATTATGGCGTTTATCGCCAACATTCGAGGATGTGGGGGGCGCACGTTGACATGCAGTAGGCTGTAGCTGCGGCGCCTTACATAATTTCCCTCTGCAACGTCTCGGGGCATCATTCCTTTCTCGAACAATCATCCATTTTCACTGCTTTTACCACCCAGGGCCTATAACAATCATTATGGCTGTGAACGTCCCTCAATTCAGACTCCATAACGGGGTCACGATACCGAGTGTCGGCTTGGGGTAATTACGTTGCCTTTCACCTAGCTTCGCCAATTATCCGCTTATATCGATGACAGCTGACATGTTTCTAGATGCTGGATGGGGGGGCCGGGCGGAGGAGAAAGAGCTTACAAGATGGTCATCGAAGCGCTCAAAATCGGTTACCGTCACATCGATGAAGCAAGCGGCTATCAGAACGAGGAGGAAGTTGGCCGCGCCATTCGCGATTCAGGCGTCCCCCGCAAGGACATCTTCGTCACGACGAAGCTCAACAACACGGATCATCACCGCGTGAGGGAGGCATTCGACAAATCGCTGGCTGCCCTCGACATTGAATACATCGACCTCTGGTTGTTGCACTGGCCTCAGGCTGTTGTTGACGGTAAAACGCTCCATCCTACGGAAAGGCCGACAATCAACGAGACTTGGGCCGAAATGGTGAAGGTGCTCGATACCGGCAAGGTGCGGGCCATCGGTGTGGCAAACTTTGGTGTCCCACTACTCAAGTCTCTTTTGGAGTCGAGCACGGTCGTCCCCACGGTTAATCAGATTGAGCTACACCCGTTGCTTCCACAGGAAAACACCCGCAAGTTTGCCGCTGAACACGGGATTATCGTCACGGCATACTCGCCTCTTGGACAACCTTGGCCTGGCGAGGTATCACCTCTGCTCACCGAGGAATCTGTTGTGCGTGTTGCTAAGAAGCTCGGGATAACGGAGGCTCAGGTGGTCCTCAGTTGGGGGGTGCAGCACGGCATCGTCGTTATCCCGAAGAGTGAGAATCCAGAGCGTCTCAAGGCGAATATCACTGTATGTTCCGTCTTGTCACCAGGACCAGCTCCCTCTCTTGGACATGACTGATCATATCTAGCTCGTGAAACTCGATGATGCCGACCTCAAGGCCATCGATGAGGTCCACAAAAAGCCTGACCAGCACCGCAGCCTGATCAAATATCACATTCCTCCTGGCTCGGTGTATGAATGGACATACGAGCAACTTGGCTGGGATATGATTACTGGTAGTGAAGGGAGGGGCAAGGCTTGAAAGTCCAAGGGCCAGAAGCACCCGAATCAGGTTTCATTGCATCATATCGTCCAAAAGCTTGTAGCATTTGCGGACTTCCAAGATTACTTCCAATACTGTGAACGTTCGTCCGGTCATCCAACACTGCACACAGTCCTGACTGCCACCATGCTTCCTTGTCGAATTCATGTATGTGGATATGTAGAACAACGCATTGTTAGGAACAAGACCGAGGCTGGTCACACCCACTGAAGTGTACAGCTCGTTTGTGAGTAATTTCCCACTAGCCCGTTCGCGTAGGATCATCAAAATTTCCAAGTGCTCCCGAGGTCGTACGCATCACGGCAGAGACCTATTTGAGCCTCGTCGGTCACAAGGTTGCAATGCCCCAACCAAACAAGACTTTCACATACCTGACACCTCCAGCACAAGTCATTTGCAACTACCTCGGTAGCTACTCAAATGCTCAAAGGGGTACACATGACCTTGCTGAAACGATGGATCTCGAACGTTTGGCCCTGAAGTACCTTACATCTGATGTTACCAACTCTGGGGAATTTTGTACATATGTAGGAAATCTTGACCAGTCGAGGCGTCTAGTGGATGTTTTTCAACTTTGCAATCAGTCTGCCGCATTAATCAAAAAGGAAAATAACCAACAGTTGACTTCCAACCTCTTACCAAGTTCGTCCACCTTCTTCCGACACCTTCAGCTACTTTTACTTCCAAACATTCTCCCACCTTACCACCTTTAACGGAGGTTCTCTCAAATCTCTTGCCTTTTCTTCACCTTCCATCCTTAATCCTTTTTGCCCACAAACTCCATTAAACTGTAAGTAACCAGTGCGAGGTACTGTTATGCCCCGTTACTTTCTTCAAGTATCTGTTCTTCTATGCCTTACGAAGTGCAAGCAACTTCAGCCGCTTTCCTTCGCTCGATCATCAATACTGAGGCGCCATTCTTTGAAATCGACACTCACCTCTACAGCCCTGACGGCAGCCTAACGCCACTCCCGAGAACCTCGCCCTCGACCGTAACCGCCCGTGACCCGACCCCCCGCGACCTCGAGGCGCTTCAGCAACCCAACGACCGCCCTTTTCACCACGGCCTACCTCGCCATCGCCCCACCTCGTCGATCAGTAAGTATCTCCAATTCTATTCTGAATCTTATCGTTGGATCATTCACTTTGATATGCCTCCACCGCATTTCCTAGTCATAGACCACACGCATCAATCCCCCATGAGACGAGGCGGTCGCCCATCATCCTTTCTCACTTTCCAGGCTTTTTTCTTGATGGCTGGCGACATCTATCAACCTCCAAAATCCCTTCGCATACCTCAAGAATCACTTCTTATCTTGCACCCCGCCAACCTCCCCATCACTAACACCCCTCTGGCCTTTGCCCCACCTCCCGTACTCTCTATCGCCACAACCCACTAAGACATTCTCACCAGAACCCCGAACCCGATTGTGTCCTCGTGTCGGCACTGGCGTCCTCGTGATGGCGTCGGACGGCAATGGGATAAAACCCATTCAGGCCTCCATCCCACACCACCCCAAGGCGGAAGGTCGCCCCAAGCTCGGACGTCATGAAGACCATGTTGCGAAGGGGGGGCCCCGTGTCAGACGCCCTGTCCGCTGACCGGGACACATACCCCAAACCAAGCATCCTCGCGTGCGTTTGATAGGGTCCCTGGACCCCGGCATCCAGAGGCCGGGTGTTACCGCCAGAGCACTTATTGGGAGGAGCCGACGCGCAGGGGGAGGACGCGTGCAGAGTCCTAACGGGCTGTTGCTGGGTGCTGGCGGCCGTGCGTACCTGTCGATGGACAAGACACCAACTGATCGGTAGTGGTACCCTCTGCGCGGCACGGTGGCGGGCAAAACTACCGGACACCCTCTGGCCCTACGGTGGCGTAGCCCGTCTGGTGTGTGCTGGGAGTGGGGGTGGTAAGTCTTTGGCCTACGGTTTGAAGCAATCTTCTTTTTGGAGCTTTGACCTTGTTCTCTGTATAGGAATTCGGTTATTCATTGGCGATGCCTTCGGGCGGCCTGGACTCTGGTATCACACTGCCTTCAGGGTCCGAAATACTACTCTGCATTGTGTTTTTCATTGCAGTCTCTGGCTTGTCCGGGGATGTGAGAGAAGAACCTGAAGAGTGGGATTGACTATGACTGCTGAAATTTGGCATTATTTGGCATCCCAGAGGATTGAATTGTCTTTGCTCCACCTTCGTCATCTGCTTGTGCGCGCAGTGATCAGGAACTTGGGTACACCGTTTGGTGGTTGGCCACTCGACGGTATGTCTGGTGAATGTGTAACAGGTCTGAGACAGCTGAAATACCACATTTGCAACCATCCACACACATCAAAAAGTGGCGTTTCCATCCCTTGGAGTAGCCAAATCGGCAGTTAAGGGCCACCGGTAGACTCTATCATATGGCTCTCCTGATCTAAATGTCAATTATAAATCTCCTCCCTACTGGGGATCCTCCGTCTGCCCACAGACAGGACATTTCCTCAAGCTCTCATTCTCCCTCCAATTGTTGATCAGCGGCTTCAGCTGTGTCCCCAGATCCGTGCAGTGGAATACCTCCTCCCTGATGACCGTGGGCTTGTCGTGCCCACCCTTCTTGCAGTACCACCTCAGCCGATCCAGGCTATCCTCGGGCCTGATGCGCTCCATGACAAGACCGATCGTGTCGGCGAATCGGACGGGGTTGTGTGGCGTGTTTCCCGGAAGCAGGAACATCTCGCCTTCCTTGATCTCGACGTCCTTGAAATACTCCTTGCCCTCTGCGTCCTTCTCCACGACCTTGAGGCACATGGCGCCCTTGAGCTGGTAGAACCACTCCTCCGTCTCGTTCACGTGGTAGTCATTGCGCGTGTTCGGCCCGCCGACTACCATGAGGACGAAGTCTTTGCCGCTGAAGAGGCAGTAGTTATTGACGGGTGGCTGGAGGAGGTTCTCATTCTGGCCAAGCCAGGAGGCGAATGCCAGTGGTGGTGGGAGGGGCGTGTGCGTTGGTGCGTTTCCGGCCATGATCTAATAAGTAACAGTCGCTGTGATTGAATCTCTGTGAAGATGCCCGGATAATTTGACACGACTATCGCAGGGATGTTTATGACGTTGAATTTGATTAGAAATGGAGGATGTTCGGGTGTACATGTGTGAGGAAAAAACTTTGTCGAGACCGAAGGATCCCAGTATGGATTACCCAGGTACCTTGAAATAGGTGCATTCGGGCGGCATCGTCAGCCCACAGTGGGCTGACTTTCCAAGGTTATACCTCCTCCAACTGTCACAGCGTCTGCGAATGCAGTGAGCTCAGTGGTGTCACCACTACACTGGGGGCCCTAAACTAATAAGTGCCCGCGACTCAGACCAGAGCTCTCCGCCTTTGCATCCGAGACCACGGAAGCGGAAGACGACGGTAACTCAACTCACTGAATCTTGCCATGGAGGGTAACGATGTTATTTCCATGGCATGCGAGGTGCGTGGAATGAGTTGGTATTGTTTTTGCTGATTGTCTTCTTCCTTCAGCTTCGAGCTCCGTTTCTAGACCTGGATGTACTTCATCTTCCACGCCATCTATACGCCAAGTACGGAACTCACATCATACAGCTCCAACATGGTCGTTCCCAGGTGTGCATCCATTTACCATTCACGGATCTCGCCGCCAGGGCCAATGAAACCAGGAGAGACCCACGCCTTAGCATCCTTTGACAAGGCCCTGACTTCCGCCTCGTTGACCTCAATGCCCAGCCCAGGACCACTGAGGATATCGATGTATCCATCCGTGACGTTCCAGACCTCTGGATTGTGCGTGTAGTTGGTCAGGTCTGGCCCACCGGCATTGTAGTGTATCCCCAAGCTCATCTCCTGGATGGCGAAGTTCGGGCTGGAGGCGTCCACCTGACAGTTTGCCGCCAGAGCTATCGGCCCCAGGGGACAGTGAGGAGCGAGAGCCACGTCGTAGGCTTCGGCCATAGCAGCGATGCGCTTCATCTCGGATATGCCACCAACGTGCGAGATGTCCGGTTGCAGGATGTCAACAGCGCCTGCTTCGAGAAATGGCTTGACGTCCCATCTACTGTGGAGACGTTCGCCAAGAGCTATTGGGATGCTGGTCTGTTCTGACAGTGTCTTGATGCCAGAGAGATGTTCAGACAATAGCGGCTCTTCAACGAACAGTGGCCTATGAGGTTCAAGCAGTTTGACAAGCTGCTTAGCCATGGGTTTGTGAACCCGTCCGTGGAAGTCGACGCCAGCGTCCATGCCGAGTGCCTTGACTGCCTTGACACGTTCGACGCACGAGTCCAGGGCAGTCGGCGAATCTAACCACCCTATGTCTTCAGTCGCATTCATCTTGACACAATTGAAACCCTGTGACTTTCGTGCCTTGCTATGCTCATGCATTAGCCTCTAATGTAGGATTCTTCGAGGATAGGACTACTTACGCTTCCTCTGCAACGCTACCCGGCCGATCTCCCCCTATCCATGCATACACCTTCAGCTTGCTACGGACTTTGCCTCCAAGCAGCTGGTAGATGGGGACCCCGAGCTTGCGAGCTGAAAAACAGTTTAGCGAGAGTCAATTGGGATCAGGGTTCAAGTTCCGAACCTTTCAAGTCCCAAAGGGCGATGTCAATGCCAGCCAGCGCGCTCATGAAAACAGGACCACCTCTGTAGAAAGTGGTCCGCCAGGACATTTGCCATATATGCTCGATGTCATCGGCTTCGAACCCTACGTACCGTTCGAACCAAGCATCCAGACAACCCTCGACGGCCTGCGTATGGCCCTCCAGCGAAGCCTCGCCCCAGCCAACGTTGCCTGCTTCGTCCGTGATCTTGACGAAGAGCCAGCGTGGGGGCACGCGGAAGTACTCCAAGGTAGCTATTCTCCCCATTGTGAATACGCTGTATGGTTGATCTTGAGGCGCAGGTGTAGCCGTGATTGAGTCCAGGGCCTTATGAAGAGGCTGGGGCCTGCGATACTATAGGTAGTGAAACCCTGGACGTCCAAGCGGAATGGATCGCTGGGGTTTGGACTGCTCTGCTGTTCGGCATCGGATACTTCAGCCAGTAATCAGTGCCGATGTCGTCGACGAGGGTCGTGGTTACCGCCGCCGCACGATTGACACACGTGTAGCGGGGGCCAGTGGCATGGCTCTAACCCGCGGATCGAGTGGATGTGCATGCCCCGTGACGTTGACCGGGTAAGTCGGCGATGCACATCCCAATTTGTACGGAAAAGCCTCGCTCCGGCCTGGACAGCAGCCCATAACGTCGGAGAAGTGGAAGGTGTGCCGATCACTTTTCCGCACTATCAAGGCACCCCCTCCGTGTCTACAAGATGGTGACCGGACTGAAGGAGGGGCCCCCAATATCTACCCTAACCCTTACACCCTCCTCAGTACCCTTCGCCTCTTGCCAGATGAACAGAACTTCAAGGCCACTCACTCACTGGTCAAGTGCACGTAGATTGGAGCATGAACCTTGTATTGCTTTGGATAGCTCCTAGGGATGGACCACCGGTCTAAAGTAGCACTTCTTCGTTTACTAATACCACTGTAAATCAAGATAGTCTGCGGTCATGATGGGCCAGTGATGCGAGTAATTTGCAGGGCCCCCGCCAGATCACAAGAGATCAAAAGAGTTGCCATCTATGCCTCCAGCCCACGAGCCAGCCTGTTCTTCTTCTTGAACTCGGCAACTGCCGTCTCTAGCTGTCCGGGCTTCGCATCACCAAAGATGTCAATGCCCAGTCGCGCCGGCAGGTTGTACCGGTGATTGCGGTCAAGAGAATTTACCTTCTCGAAGGCATCCTGGGGTAGCTCGAATACTGGCTTTAAGTTAGCTAGAGATCTGCCATATCATGATGTGAGGATACTTACCCTCCAGGTTTGACTTGATACGCGCAGGAGTGACTGATTTGGTCAGCACAACGATGCCACGCTGGACGACCCAGCTCAGCACGACCTGTGCAGGCGTCTTTCCGAGCTTGTTGGCGAGCTCGATCAGAATCGGATCATCAATGGCCCTATGTGACTATCAGCCGGTGATCTTCTACTCAGTCAGATGCTTCAGTACTTACTTTGGCTCGCCATAGATGTTGTTTCCAAGTGGACTGTAGGCTGAAACCAGGATCCCCTATCACTGTGTCAATAGCCGCGTCACTGCCAGATCACGATACTCTCATCCTCGTCTCACCTTATCTTGACTCCATTTGACAAGGTCCGGTTGTGCGAAGTAAGGGTGCAGCTCGACCTGGTTCACTGCGGGCTTGATCTCTGCCGCATCCCATATCTCCTCAATCTTTGCGACTGAGAAGTTGGATACGCCGATGGACCTGATCTTGCCCTTCTTCACTATAGCCTCCAGAGCTCTCCAGGTCTCGATGAGTGGTACATCGATGAGATCTGCCCCGAAAGTCTCCTCATCGATGGGAAACCGCTCATCATTGTTCTTGCGGCGAAATGACACGGGCCAGTGGATCTAATACCTTTCAGTCTTGACTGTGCAATATGTGAAGAAAGACATCTGGAAACGTACGAGGTAGAGGTCCAGGTAGTCGGTTTGAAGGTCTGCCAGGCTTGCATCTACCGCCGCTTCGACATCTTCAGCTTTATGATGGGTGTTCCAAAGCTTGCTAGTCAACTGCATTGGCATATACGATCAGCAACGTGTCTCTCGATCATATGGAGTTGACTGCCAGTGGCTCAAGGGCAACTGACGAAGAAGTCCTTCCGCGGAACACCTGAAGCCTTGATGCCCTCCCCAACCTCTTTCTCGTTGTCATAAACGGCTGCAGCATCGATGTGACGATACCCGGACTTCAGGGCTACCTCCACAGCATTCTTCACCTCATTTGGCTTGGATTGCTGGCGACAGTGTTAGCTTTCAAGGGCCCCTCTCATATTCTGTGTCTCCGAATGAGAGCTTACCCAGGTACCGAGGCCAACGGCCGGGATAGTATACCCGGTATTGAGTTTGAATGACTCCGCAAGAGGCATGATGAATCAGATTATGGCAGTATGCTATTTGGTTCGAGTAACAGTCAACAGAGAAGATGGAAGGTCAACAAGTCTTACTCACGCAACGCCATTAACGATGGTGACAAACCTCGAAAGGGTACGTGAGGTCTGACTGGTATCACATCATCGCAGCTGCATACGAAATTGCGGGTACCTAGGTACCGCCTAACCCGGCTATTCACTGTGTTATCCGGCCGGAAATGTCTTCAATTGGATCGCACCAAACCCCGAAGGCATGAACCTATTTTCATCCCAAGGCCGAAATTTGGGAAGGGGAGGGGGAGCCCGGGGTGCCGAGCTAAGCATTTCGATGCGCGGGGAGCTCGTCCGGCTCCCACTCGGCACACGCTGGGCCGAGTGACGACACCCGACGATCATATTCATGATGCTCGTCCATGGCCTCAAATTGTCGAGATCCCAGGAGAGGAATTCGAAAGTTAGAACACACATCCACCAACTCCACCCACAAATAGCACTAATCGTAACACAATGTCCGCCTCGGTGACCAGCCCTCCAACGGGAGTCTACGTCCCTGTTCCCACCTTCCTTCACCCAGCCTCCGCGTCGTCAGGGTTGCAGCCAACCGTCGACGTCGAGACACAAGTCAAGCACTCCGTTTTCTTGGCCAAGAATGGCATTCGTGGACTTGTGATCCTCGGATCAACAGGAGAGGCCATACATTTGAACCGCCAGGAACGCTTCGACCTCATTGCCGGCACCAGGAAGGGCCTCGACGATGCTGGCTTCCCCGACTATCCTATCCTCGCTGGTGTTCTTACCAACGGCATAGATGAAACACTGGAGTGGTTGGGCGATTACGCCAAAGCTGGGGCGCAGTGGGGCCTCGTGCTTGTCCCTGGCTACTTTGGCACAGCGGGCTCCCAGGAGAACATCAAGGAGTGGTACACCATCATCGCAGACAACAGTCCTATCCCTATTCTGATGTAAGCCTCGAACGCGAAGAGCGTAGGACCAGTGATGCTGACAGGGCTCTCAGATACAACTATCCTGGCGTGACCAACAACGTCCTCGTTGCCCCTGAGACGTACACAGCTCTGGCCCAGCATCCAAGGATTGTCGGTGCGAAGTTGTAAGCGACACTCGTACTACTGGTTGCAACTCGGGCTGACATGCCATACAGGTCTCACGGCAACGTGTCTCATCACGTCCAGGTATCCCTGGACCCCGCGATAGACCACGACAAATTCAGGGTCTACAGCGGCTTTGGCCAGCAGCTGGGTCCAATTGTCTTCTTCGGAGCAGCAGGGGTCATCGATGGGCTGGCAGCCATCTATCCCAAGACCGTGAGCAGACTCTTCGATCTTGCAGAGCAGAGGCCCATAACGCCTGAGACACTTGTCGAGGTGCAGCAACTGCAGTACGTGGTCAGCAAGGCAGAGGAGTATATCGTCAAGACGGGTATTCTGGGCATCAGGGAGGCTATCTTCCGCGTTACGGGATTGGGCACTCTGGAGGGCGGCCGGCTCCCCTTGAAGGGGAAGCTGCCGGATGGGGAGTGGGAGAAGCTGAGGGGAGCGTACCTGACTGATATCGAGAAGTCGGAGATCAGTCTGTAGGGTTTTTGAGGTACACGTGTCAAGAGAACTAGCCATAGGAGAGGGTGGTAGTAGGATGCAGTGGCTATAGGACTAATCTTCGTTGTGTCGGCCGGTGCCACCGTCCACCAGTTCGCCATCTCGTAGAAGGGTGTGCGATTAATATGAGTGGGATTGACCACAATGCAATTCTGTATCAGATTTGGGATGATGAGCCCCATGTCCCGTGTAGTCCTCTGTTCATTCTAGGCCATCTGCTTTGCTGCCGTCTCGCTGCGAGCAGCCGCTCTTTGACACCTGCATATCCCCTTGTGATGCACAGGGCTTTGCTTTTCAGGTAGACAGGCATACAATGATGGCAATCTCGAATACATCTCGCAATTGTCTTTCCTCATGGTCTCGGGAAGAACTGCATTGCAACTGAGCATACTCTCGAGCTGAGCCCTTTGTCTTCATTGAAATTCAAAGCATTCTTTATTTTACCAGTTTTAGAAATGGCCAAAATCTCGCGACAGAGAGTCTGGTGCCTCTTGTAGCAGTATAGCTAAGTTCCTAGGTGCATAGAGTCGCTGACTCCCTCAATACGCGGCGGGGTGTACAGCAGGGAACATCCAACTCAGTTGGCATTGGTCTGCAGTCTAATGCGAAGCATTCTGTCCTTTTACCCTCACTCGAGATTATGCGAACAGCCCTCTAACAACACATGTACCGGATGATCAAAAGAGACCATTGCCAAGGTCTTCGATGTTTCCAAACCCGGACGTAACCTTTGACCAGGGTTAGCTGTGTCACTGAATACGGTTTGATTTTGGGTTATCTTGGGGGGAG
>LKEB01000055.1:163401-197022 GCA_003795295.1 Cytospora leucostoma | reverse complement strand
AGTGCAGAGACTTACCATAGAGTCAAAGTCTCCCCATCCTGATATTTCATATACCGAACTTCCCGGTGTGGCGTCAAACCCGGCTGCATCGGCCATGTTCTCGATATCGAAGGCTTGCTCCAAAGCAACACCACCTTCAATAACGTTTCTCTCGTTCTGTATAAGCTCGCTCTGCCGTGTGGGATCCTCCGCCAAGGTTTCGGTATCCATGTTAGCTTGTGAACGCTCCGAGAGTTGTACTGCTTCCTTCTGGAGCTCTTCCAACACCAGACAGTATCTTTCTGCTAAAGAGCCTTCTTCAGCGATCGTGGACAACTGCGTCTGGCACCGTACTGCCGCCGAAAGATATTCCTGACGGGCCTGGATGTGTGAGACGCTCTGCTGAATAACATACACGTAAAGTACAACGACAGCACAAAAGGCGTGATAGGAAGTAAACTGTGACGTACTGTTAGCCCCATACTGCTCCATAACAGGGACTGCTTGCATGTTTAAGACTTGCCCAGAAAGCCTTGAACATCATTTCGGTATTGATGAGTTGATCAACCAATTTACATATATTCAAAGCGGCTTGTAAGCACTCCTGGATGCCTTGTTCCACTTGAGGAATTTGTGTAGCTGATCCCCTGGACAAGGCTCTTCCGCTACGACCACTTCCCAGCTTTCGCAACAGCAATGGTCTGTATGTGAGGATTGTAGCATGCCAATATGCCGAGTTAAGAACATTTCTTTGACGTTGATAAATTGGAAGAAGTAGAGCCGTTTTGATCATGGAGGGATCGAGGAACTCTGCCAGCTCCTCACGCCATTGCTTCAACCTAATGGAGCACTGTGAGGTGAGATTGAGCCGTGTAGACATTGTCATCGGCCAAATAGGATACAACTCTTTCAAAATTTGGTCAAGGATTCGAGCCAGCTTGATATGAGCTATTGCTGCAACCATCACAGGCTGCCCATCGCCCCCGGCTCGTTGTATTGGCACTTCGCCCGAGCTGAGTTTGGAATCATCAATGCACGATGGCAGTTGCTGGTCGATGTCCTCTTCACGAAGAGTGCGCGGTCTTCCCAGAGCAGCGGCGAGGTACTTGTCAAGTGTGTAGGCGCACCAGAAGACTCTTCGACGACACTCCATCTCGATCTTGTCAGCAGCACTTGAAGCCTCCGTCCTCGTGCCCCGATTCAACCCGATGGCCAGGGCCAAGTGAGCTGTTGTGCCGAAAAGACTCCAGCAATGGTTGATGCGAGATCTGGAGAGTAAGTAGAAGCATTGTGCGAGTCTAGCCTGTACACTGGCGAGGCGGACCCGTCCCCGCTCCTTTTTCAGCTGATACTCTGCAACGTGAAAGTAACGGGAACTGGATCGGGAAGCGATGCTAGAAACAGAGGCTGGCGAATAGAGACTGGCTTGAGCAAACACCATGAAAAGAAGTGCGATCTTCGCCGGTGCCTCATCAGTACTATCCATAGTTCCAGACGTCGTATAAAGCTCCTCGAACCAGGCTTCGACTGTGGGCCTATACAGGTACCGATGCGTCGGAACCGCAAAATCGAAATACGTGCTTAACAGTCTCTTTGTGTCTTCTCTTGGCGGCAGTATGAAGAATGATGCATCCGCGTCTGGCATTGGCGCATCGCCGAACGTGAAGATAGATGTGGTCTGAGGGTTATGCAGGTTCTCAAATATTCGCTTCTGTACTCGAAGGAGGAATGAGGCTCCGGAGGCTGGACCGACATAATGCCCCTGGCGGTCCATCTGAGACGGCTCTGGGGAACCGCTGGGTGACGTCGATCCGGCTTTCGAGCTCGGTCGATTCGAAACATCCGGGGATTGCTTTTTGGGAAGCTGGTCCTCCGGTGACGCTGTCAAGCCAACACTGTTGTCCCATGGGATGGACGGAGCACGGCCCCTGGAATAGAAGACATCATACGTGCATTGATTGCCCTTCTTTACGCATACTTCACATGGAAGTGTGCCGGTGCACCGAATCTTTTGTCTGGTCCAGTATATTAGTTTATGTTGCAATAAGGCGATGATGGTAGATGATGTTCTCCTTGGCCACCACCGCACACTTGGCCATCCCCCGCAGACCAGAGAAGATGTAAAATGCAGAGGAAACACAAGTAACGACCAAGAAGACTGTGTAAACACCAGTGGACTTTTCCGCACTAAGAAGGGCTATGTGCATGGCATCCGAAATTCTCGGACCAGTACACAAGGAAAAAGCGAAGGGGTATGACATTCCTTCGGCATCGAGGATCTGAAGAAGCAGGGCAAATCTACTTACCGCTTACAATAGTCGCAGGCCCGTGTAACCCTGACTCTTTCCTTTGCCCTCTTCCGAAAATTCTTGCGCTGCAGTTGCTGCACTGGCAGGCCTGACGCGTGATTCAGGTTCACATCCGGTGCACTTGGATCCATTTCGTCGGCCCATAAAACCCCCCAGGACTTTTCCTTGGGTAAATATCGAAAGCGCGTGCGTGAGCGGGCAGTGCGATGCTTTTCCAGGAAGCGATACCAATGGAGATGGAATGGCTGCTTGGGAGTGGTTTCGGAAAAGTAAGACTTATCCGAAGTTCAAAGGCGTCATGGCTCCCGAGGCCCACAATGCTCTCGGAAACGTATTTCCGGGCTACCAGTATGTGAGGGACAGACCCTCCGCCATAACATACCGCCCCTGTGGTCTACCGCGCCGCGTACATACTTGTTTCCGTACTACACAGTACATACATACGTACTAGGGCCAGCATTGAGGCAGTGAGATACCGCTTACTACACGTATGGATGATGGTCCGATCGGACATCTACCAAGGTTGATTTATATATAAAGAAATTATCTCGTCCCGGTTCCAATCCAGATCTGATACGCGAGTCCCACACTGACTCTATCACTTATCACGATGTCCGTCTTGACGCAACAAAAGTCAGCTGTACCTTCGATTGGGGGGCTGAAGCCACCCGAGAGCATCACGCAAGCCTCATCTGACAATAAGGTTATCACCATCACTGATCTACTGTTGAGCAAAGTCCGCGATACCCCAGATGCTGTCTTTGTCAAGTATCCGGCAACAGCCAAGGGTAGAAGTGACTACGTAGAATACACTGTCACGGATATTGATCGACTCGCTGACGAAGCTGCTCGACAATATGCGAAAAGAGGCCTTAAGCCGGAAGTAAGTAGCTTCATTATCAAGTATCGCATCCAAGACTGAGGGGTTCTGACCCGAGTTGCAGCCTACATCAGACAAGTGTGAGGTGGTCGCCCTACTGGCATCCTCCAGTCTCGACTATGTTGTGTCAATACTTGCTTTGACTCGAATGGGATTCACCGTACTCTTGCTCTCTACCAGACTCTCCACGGAGGCATATGTGAATCTGCTCCAATTGACGGATAGTCACAAGATCATCGTTGGGGGTCACTTCAAAGCTACCGCGAAGGAGATTGAGGAAAAGTCGCCACTATCATCATTCGACCTTGTCATCAAAGATGCTTATGACCTCGAGCGGCCATCAGGCCCTCGTTATCCTTACGTGCGGCCTAAGAACGCACCTCAGCAGTTGTCTTTCGTGAGTTGTACCCAATAGAGCGTCGAACTTACAGAAACTTACGCCGGTCAGATCATTCACTCATCAGGGTCAACTGGGCTGCCAAAGCCCATCTTTCAAACGCACTCGGCCTGTCTTGCGAATTATTCCAGCGGGATCCCTTACAGGGCGTTCTTGACTCTGCCGCTTTATCACAACCACGGAATCTCTATCACATTCCGCGCTTTGATCGCGGGAAAGAATATCTCAATCTACAACGGCAACCTACCGCTGGCGGGAAGCACTCTAGTGGAGTCTTTGAGAGCAACCAAGGCCGAAAGTCTTCATTGCGTCCCGTACGCGTTGAAGCTCTTGGCAGAGACTGATGGCGGGATAGAGGAGCTCCGCAAGTTGAAACTTGTCATGTACGGAGGAAGCAGTTGTCCCGATGATCTAGGTGATCAACTTGTCAAAGCTGGAGTCTATGTAGTGGGACAGTACGGAACGTAAGTCTCCCATGGATACACCCTCAACTTGGCACACATTCTGATCATGAGATCCAGCACTGAGACGGGCCAGCTCATGACCTCGTTCCGGGACCCGGGAGACACGGCATGGAACTACATGAGGCCGCTACCTGCGACAAGGGACTACATACGGATGGTTCCCAGGGGTGCTGATACCTATGAGGCCATGGTCATTGACGGCCTTCCGTCTAAGACCACGTCGAATTCCGATGATCCTCCCAACTCATACTACACCCGAGACACCTTCACCCCTCACTCAACCATTCCTAATGCATGGAGATATCTAGGGCGTCTCGATGACAGGGTAACCCTAGTTAACGGGGAGAAAGTATTACCCATTCCATATGAGAACACCATCAGGCAACATGACCTTGTGCAAGAAGCTGTGGTGTTTGGTGTTGGCAAAACTGTTCCGGGCTTGCTGATAATACCAAGCGAGAAGGCGGCGCCACTGTCGAAAACCGAGATCCTGAAGGAATTACTGCCTAAGATTGAGCTTGCGAACTCTCGAGCCGAGGAATTTGGACGCATATCACCCGAGATGGTCGAAATCCTTGAACCGGGTACGGACTACCCAAGGACGGACAAGGGTACCGTAATTCGGGCCGCGTTTTACAAGCGGTTTGCACAACAGATAAACGACACCTATGAACGCTTTGAAAATCCTGAGACTGACCTCCGTGCCCTGGAGTACGATGACTTGGTGCAATACCTCACGGATCTGTTTCGAGAGAAGTTGGGCAACACAGAACTGGGAAAGACGACAGACTTCTTCGAGGCCGGCGTTGATAGTCGCCAGGCGATTACAGCGCGAGCCCAGATCACTCGAGAAATCGACGTTGGAGGCAAACCCGTTGGATCTAATGTTATCTTCGAATATCCGAACGTTGAACGGCTTGCCAAACATCTGTATTCTTTGAGAACGGGCACTGAGGAAGCTGAAGACGATGAGATATCAGCAATGGCTGAGTTGATCGCGAAGTATTCAAAGTTCGATGCGAGACAGCCGGGTCAGATCACACCAGATGGCGAGACTGTGGTAGGTTCAAGCATTCCACGTCCTTGTTCTGTACAGTTACTCAACTGATACGGCTTGCAGTTATTGACCGGAGCGACTGGATCTCTTGGAGCTCATATACTGGCACAGCTCTTCAAAGAGAGCTCAGTGAAGCATGTTTTCTCCCTTGTACGGGCAAAATCACCAGAAGCGGCCAAAGAAAGAGTCATCTCAACCTTCAAGGAGAAAGATGTTGCGTTGCTGAGTGATGAGGACCTGTCTAAGGTAACCTTCGTACCCTCCGACCTAAGCCAAGCTTCTTTGGGGCTAGATGAAGACACACTGGAGAGGGTCCTACGCAGTCTCACAGTGGTCATCCATGCGGCCTGGGCTGTCAACTTCAATCTTGGGGTCCGCAGCTTCGAGTCTCAACACATCCGGGGTGCTCATAACCTCATCAACCTATGCTTGAGAACCGCCACTGTCCACCCGGCGCGATTTTACTTCTGCTCGTCCATATCAGCTGCCGCCGGTACACCGTTACCCGCAACCATCGAGGAGGTTCATATCGACGACCTTAATCACGCACAGAATATGGGCTATGCGCGGTCCAAGTTGGTCACTGAACGCATTATCAAAGCCGCCGGTGAGACGACAGGTTTGAGTGCCAACGTCTTACGTGTCGGGCAGATTGTTGGTGACTCTCGTCATGGTATATGGAATAACACCGAAGCGATTCCATTGATGATCCGAAGTGTAAAAGCACTCGGAGCATTGCCCGCACTTGACGAAGTAAGCTCACCGTTGTTGTCAAACCCTGGTTGAAGCATACTGACATCTTTCGCAGACACCCTCGTGGATGCCAGTCGACATCGTAGCCAGGGCAGTAGTGGAGTTGGCCGGCATAGGCCGGACCGAACACAACGTCTCGGGCGGCACAGCTGTCTATAACGTCCAGAATAGCCATCTATTCCACTGGGCCAAAGACTTCCTCCCGGCTCTCAAGGAAGCAGGCCTTGACTTCAAGGTGGTTCCGCAACGCGAATGGGTGGAGCTACTACGCAAATCTAACCCAGACCCTGAGGCCAATCCTACCATCAAGCTGCTTGACTTCTTCACGGAGAAATACGACAACGACAAACCGGGTAGAAAGGGACTGGTCTTCGTTACGCGGAAGGCAGAAGCTGAGAGCGAAGCCATGAGGGGCGGTTTCGATGTAATTGGGAGTGGATTGGTCAAGAAGATGGTGGATACATGGAAAACACAATGGTAGTCCACGAGTAGCAACAATCCCAGCGGTGTCAAGGTCTGCGTGGAGAGGGAGATTTTATTCGTCCGACAATCATGCAGTTCTGTTATAGATTCAAGAATCAATGAGCAAAGTTCGTACCACCCTTCGCCCGCATACCTATGTACGGCTCCTAAAAGCAGGGCATGACAGTATGTGTAAAGTTGAACTAGGCTCAAATGACCTGCGGTCCACGCTCATCACTGTATATGTATACGATGTTGTTTGCTTGTGAAGATGAGAGACAAATTGAAGTCTCATTCACTGCCCAAAGTTTCGTTGCTATATATTTCGCCACCTAATATTCTGCGATGCCCCCAGTATTTGTTTGAGGCTTACATAGTATGTACAGTGAAGATAACGACACGTTCGCAAGACTCCCGTAGAAACAATCCCCCGATTTCATTGTTCAAATCAAGGATAGAGAGCGTTGATTGCGGCGATGTGTTCGGTGACCATGCAGTCCCAGTTCGTTCCGTTGTAGAAGACAGTGTTGCCGTCCTGGCTTGTTTGGGAGCCGCTGCTGGGAAGGGTGTCGCCATACTGCCAGAAGAGATCGCCTGCAATACCAGTGGTGTTGAGAGCTGTCTCCTGCCAGGGATTTTCGATCGTGCAGTTGTTGTCGCCACCGTACTCCTCCAGCAAGCAAGGCTTGCCAGCAGCAACACAACCCGCGCCGTGGGTAGTAACCCAAAGATTGCCCCAGTCATATGCTTGGCCCCCTGTGATCGCGTATTAGCAATCAATAACAAAACTAACAAGGATAACTTTACTCACAGCTGTCAGGGTACAGGTGGAATGTTGCGAAGTCCAGAGTTGTGATGTTAATATTGTCGGCCCAGACGTAGCCACCAGCAGAGGTAGTGTAAGGGTAGCTGCCATCACCTCCGTCCAGAGGACCAAAGCCCTCATCGCCTAGGGTGACCATGTGGTTAGAGTCAAGGGACTTGATATACTCGGATGTATTCTTAGCCCAGTTGTAAATCACGGAGCTGCTCAGTCGTCAGTATCAGGTCCCAACACATTGGATTGGACTTTTACTGGTCCCCATTCCCGGGTCATGGTACGTACGTATCACAGCCGCTGCAGCGCGGCTCATTAGCTAGCTCCCAAGAGAAAACTGCTGTAGAGGTTGTGTAACGGCTGACAACAGCCTGGATATACTTCTGGTATTGAGCCTGAGAAGTCGCATCGGTGTACCACGTTGTGGAAGAGCCACCAAAGGCCGACACATAAGCCGCAATGCCACCGCTTTCGATAGAGTCAGTAAACATCCATCAGATGGATAATTGAGAGTAAAGAGTAAGGAAGCAGAAATACAGCCTCTATAACTCCTACATCGGACAGATCTTGGGAGTGAAAAAAGAATTGGAACGGGAACGTACTAGTCGCTCCAGTTATTGACGAAGTTAATGATGAGCTTGAGACCGTGGGTCTCCGCAGCAGCGACCACAGCATCCAATCGCTCCAGGCCATCAGCGCCAGTGTTGATGGTCGAATTGGTTGATGATAGATGTTGGTACCACACGGTTCCAGAGGAGGGGATAGTGGTCACATCGTTGAAGCCCCAGACACGGATGATCTTCAGGTCAGCTGCGGCCATGTCCGAGAACACCTTGTCAACATCCTCATCTTCCGTCAGGAAGCCACACCAGTAGCAGTTCGTTCCAGCGTAGTACTTGGTCACGCCATCGATGTTGAAGAACAGGCCGTCCGTCTTGGCGAAGGACCCAGTAGAAGTTCCAGTCGATGCTGGAGCGGTGGACGTCTTCGACGGGGTGCTAGACGTCTTGGACGTCGTTGTCGGGGTAGACACACTAGAACTGCCTGATGTTACAAAACCCAGCCTGGAAGTCTGCAGCGTTGAAGGACGCAAAGAAACCACTGACGTTGCACTAGTCGTCGTCGTCTTCACAGACGTGGAACTGGTGGAACTGGTGGCGGTCGCCGAGGCAGTGCCTGGCACGCATTGTCCGTAGTAGGGGTTATAAGAGGTACAGGTGTAGCCTGTTGTACAGCTTGTCGCTCCCGTATACCCAGAGCCAGCACACTGGCCGTAGGGCGACTGCTGGGCCGCGGCTATGGCGGTCAGTAGCGAGAATGATACCAGACCCTTCATCTTGCAGACCAGAAACTGAGTTGCAGAAGAACAAAACAGAGTAGTACCTATGCGAGCAAGGCTCTATACACCAGGAGAACGGAAGCCAGCAAAGGCAGATCGTCACCATCTTATAACTTCGCAGGTATTTCAGGTTGGGTTCACCGAATCCAGTGCTCCCAGCGTCTCGGTCAATTGCTCCACCTAAGTGTTTCGTTCAGACAAGCCACAATTCTCCCCTTTTGGTATGAAGGAGTTCGTAGGTTCCATCCGCCCTGATCCTGGTTTGCTAGGTCCGTTGTGCCGTTTCATCTTGTTCAGAACCTTGCTTACTGCGAAGGGAAAGCCTCCGTTCCCATTATGGTCAGCCGAAGCAATAACAACAATGGGTTCGCCGGGGAAAGGCCCGGATATACAAAGGAACGCTTCTGGAAGTCGGGTCGTCCACCAATGATTATACCAACTGAAGGGAGCAGGGCGGCTCTGGCGGACCGGTCTACTTCCTAAACGGGGTCTTTCGGAACGTACCGAACCGGGCAGTTATCATCACTCATGACCACATAAGCATATCGCAACCTGAATTATTCCTGACAGATCAGACTATCCGTCAAACAATCTCACGATTACCATGAACAGATATCTTCGAGTCCCAGTGGGTTGTTTGACGAGATCTAAGTGCTCGTTGTGGAGAGGCCCACTCCACCCTGTCAATCAGTCCCTGTTTCATGATATCATATCGTATAGATACCTCGGGAGGAAACAATGACTTGGTTCTGCCCCGAAAGCGATCTCATGCGTATAGCCTGAGTGTTCGAAACTGACTCAGATATTTACATCGAAGGTAGTCGCGTGTCCACTTGTAGTGAACCTTATGACTGAGGCTTAGATCGACGTCGTGTTCGAAGTCCGCCATCGATTGCGCTCGAGGTCATCATAACCTCGTCCCAGAATCGGGTAAGGGTTAGGGTACTCTTTTGCTGTTCTCTTCACATCCCATGATCTTCCCAAATCTATCAGCTAACCCCGATGTGAACATATCGCTGCCGTCAAATGGGCTCAGGGTTGATAGACCTTGACAACAGACGTGGGGATCCCAATTTGTTGCTATCATTATCATTGCGTCGGGTGTGTATGTCTTCTTTGTGCCTGCAAGGCATTCAATCACCCTGTGATTCTTCTCGGTCTTCTTTGTCGTTCGGATGTGCGTTATCGCTGTTGCGCTGCGGTCGATTTCGGCCCGGAAGTCTGGTCCTGTGGTTCTTGTGACCGAGATACCTAGCTAGAGGCTTGAAACAATCCGCGGCCTCCGGAGGCAGTGGATACCTGCCATGTGTAGCCTGCCACACCTCAAGTGAGTGCAGACGCCTTTCTTGTCCCTTATAAGCTCCTTGGAGTTGCCCAGCCGTCTCATCATTTGCCCCGGGCTGGTACGGCCTCTTCTTGAGTTTGCCCCCCTTCTTGACGATGCATGGCTTGCCATGCGCCTTCCGTTGCAAAAGGTCTCTGACCTTCTGGAAAACAGACACCATCATCTGCAAGGGCTTCTGATGGCTATCATGGCTTTCCCAGCGCTGCCAATGTTTCGAGATATCTGTCACTGTCTCGTGATGTATCAAGCCGTGGTTCTTCTCGGTAGCTATCAAGATGGGACTGCGACGGAACCATGTTTGGTGGAAGCCTCGCCAGCCCATGATGTTCCCATGAGGATAGTGTGCACCAAAATCATGGATTTTGGCAACCTGATCATCAAGGGAAGCATCCACACTACCGACTACAACAATATTCAGAGAGCCGAATTGGTAGAAGAGGACACGGTGGTGCATGAAGCTGTCGAGGTACTTCCAGGGCCACGAATTGCCACAAGTAGCATAGAGACTCGGTCTATCCAGCTCCGAGCCAGTCTCGAGACCGACTGGCTCGAAACCGTCGATGAAGAGCGTATTGTTTACGACGGTGGCGTTCGCCGCAATGTCTTGACAACTGGCGCCCTGACAATACTTCCATATACCTTCGAGACGCTTGGCCGTGATCATGACATCGACATGGTTGAAGGGAAAGTCCGGTCTTGTGGCCTGAATCGCCATTAATGGCAGCTTCCAGAGGTACTTCTCCACATCATTTCCATTGCCATACTTCGAAGGCCCTCGACTCTTGTGGTTCATGACATCCTCGGGTATCTGGAATGGTAATGGTGGTGACTCCCATTTCGGTGGCACCCCTGTTGTCATTGAGACTAGCAATTAGTCGATCTCCAGCCAGGTCTTACATGGATGGGCCCCATGCCGTTGCTTGAGCCTAATTGCTTCGGTCACTTACCCGGTATGTAAGCTGAGGTCGCAATCTCCTCATGTTGCATCACCTCTGCAAGTGGGCAGGTCCTAGTATTGAAGGTGCCAATGACATCGTAACCAGAGGAGCTGGAAATCGGCTTTGTTAGTCGTGGGAGAAGGTTGATTGTACCAATGTGCTGCCCGCGCCACGAGTCCACCAGAGCCTGTTTGTAGGAGCCTCCCCCTTCGCGGTCCTGTATCAGCACCAGCTGTCAGTGCAATTTCTGGGAACGATGACAGTATGTTGTTACCCAATCTTTGAGTTCCCGCGCTTCAGTTGGATCTGAAGGGATGTTCACCACTGGACTCCCTGCTTCCGACTGAACAGATCTAAGATGATGTGCAGTCAGATTAAAGTTCGGGGCCACACTTTTCCGCCACCCGAGCCTGCCAAAATTGGGTGACAATTTAGCAGCGGCTGAAGGCCGGAGATTGAAAGGATTCATGGAGTTTGGACGTATTCCCTTCGTGTAGGGTAAGTAGCATAGGCAACAGCGGCGACTCAGGTCTACGCCTGGTCGGGAAAAACTGCCCCAAGTGAGAAGAGTTGCCATTCAGTACTGTATGCGCATCCGCCCGGGGTATTACGTAACAACGCATGCTGGTATGTCCAGTCCTAACCCTCACATGCAAAAAACTGCACGGCCTTGCAAAACCATAAGAGAAGAGGTCGTTCTGACACCTAGTGTTGAACTGCATCGATGGAGCATGATGAGGTTTGGTATATCATCTGAGTGCGATGGTAAGGAAGCGCAGTGGATGACGTATTGAACTCCGCCCATTGCTTGAAACCAACCATGCTTTGACTTCGAGGTTAAGTTATCTAGGGTCGGGAAGTGAAAGGCGCTGATTCCAGATAGTATCTGCCCACGTGCAGGAGGTCACTGGCAAGATGGTCGACTGATGGTCTCTTCAAGTTTCTACGACCTGGCTCTCCTAGGCTCTCCCGTTATTGATCTGCCTTGTAACCGCGTTGATGGCTCGAAATACTTTAGAGCCTACGCTGAGGGGTATCTATCTCTAGACTCCATGATCAATTCGTGGGGACAGAACTGTGAGCTCAACCACTTGGGGGTCCTAACTGGTATTTGACATGTGGCTCCCCTGGAAAGGGGTGCCTGAAGTTTTTATTCAATTATCACATATAGTAGCTACTACCCTAGGGTAAGCAGGGGAGAGGACTACATAATAATCTGCTGGTAATGAGTCCTTCTAGCATTCTTCTATGTGTGGAATAATTAGGAGTATCGACATTGCTGCGCCATATTATGCCCATTCTATGCATATAGTTGCCTGTTCAATCCTAAATGGGCGGAAATCTGCTTCCATAGTTTTCCTCTTGTCCCACTAATGCCCCTATGTGGCCACACCACAGATGGAGGAGGAAGGTCGAAACAGCGCTACTAGCAATAATATCCACTAAACATCAATCAACAACCACCAACATCGATATGATATTGCTCAGAGAGTGGCTCAAGCCTAATATCCTCTGGAAAGATCCCCAGAACGCTCCTACGTCCCTGGGCAAAGCGTAACTTGGAACTTTACAGGTGGAGGCAGACCAAATTGGAAGCAGCCTTGGATCAACTCGATCAGTTCGCGGCCACTACAGATGATGCCGGGCGTCAGAAACTCCGCACGCTTCTTCGCAAGCTGGCCGACTCCACGGAGACTATTGTCACTACTATCGACCGACTTGGACATAGGGTGAGACGACGATGATTACACCATTCTAAGGGACATGCAAAGCTGATACCGAATCTACAGCATCTCGAATGTGCCGCCGTCAAGATTGACTGTGATTTGGTAGGAAGATTAAGTGACATTTTTCTTTTTAACCCCCGGGGCTTGGAATGACTACCCGATATTATCTTCTGATCATATGAAGTTTGAATCGAGTGCCTGACACCTTGACGGTCTTACGCTATACTTCTACATTCACCTGGCGGTCATATGTATTCTTCAACGGAGGCCTGCCAGCTGGCAAGCCCGTCAAAACGAGAGGGATGGGCTTCGACTGGGGCTAATCGACAGACTGCCAAGCTAGCAGTGATGGCAAGTAGAGAAAACTCCACCGCATCTCGCTTGACCAAATCATTGCTCTGACTGTTCTACGAGCCCCCGACCCCTACGTTCGGATGAGTTATAGGTTGTTGACAACAGCACACTGATTGGCGTTGGACAACTTGCTTCACTTTGTTTTGACTGGATAGCAAGTCCCCTGGGGCAAGATATATAAAGATCAAGTGGTAAAATATCTGATACTTGACATACTTGAAGCCCGTTACAGGTCATGAGATATCAATATTCTTCGAAATGCGTTCTACAAACCAAGTTACTACGTACCTATGTTGGTAATCACGGAGACCGTAAATAGGCTAGGGCACTCGAAGTCACAACCTGAGACGTGTCAACAACCTCTCAGGTGTATGTGCCTGCCGAGTCACTTCACCGATGAGATAGCAGTCCATGCCCGGTGAAATACAAGACAATATCACCAATCCTCCATACCTAAGCCCAGAGAGTCTATCCTAGGGTGATCAGCCGTACAAGCGCCCATCACCTCCTCACCTCTCGTTCTCTGGCCAGAGAAATTCATTAGCTTCATCCAGAGACTTTTCCCACTCTTTCTTCAAGCCGTATGCGTCGTGAATGAAGGGAAGATTATGTGCAGCAAGGGGTACTGGGTGGAACAGCACTCGATTTCCCCTGATCTTGCTCATTTCCTCCGAGAAACTTCTGATGCTATCGTGGAATCCCTCAGCTGTACCAGCTTCGACATAAAGAGGGACCGATAACTCAAATGGGTGGTGTAGCGGCGAGATGTAGGACTCAGTCTCGAGCGAAAGTTTCCCCTGAGGCCGGTAAGCATCGGCCCCCCATTGCAAGACAGAGCTATGCAGGACATCAACTCGCGAGAGAGGCTCCTGGTCATAGTCCTTCGCAGCAGTCGCCGTCACGTGTACCCAGGGGGAAAACACGGCGACGCCTCTTGGGAGCGGGAGTTGCGATTGGTTGCTTTGGAGATACCGTGCAAGTGCGATAGCAACATTGCCACCGGCCGAGTCCCCGGAGATGATGATATTTGCTGGATCCACCCCTAGCGATATGATATAATGGTAGAAGGTGACGGCATCCTGAATAGCAGCGGGGAAGCCAGTCCCGGGAGTATCGGCTAGACGGTACTGGGCCCAGACGCTCCTATCCGCCTTGAGGTGCTTGTTCAGCATATTGGCGATGGGTCTTCCTGCGCTTTCATGGCTGAATGCAAGGACAAAGGCGCCTCCCGGGAAGTGCAAGACGACCTTCTGCTTGGCGATCTCAGCTGGGTTAGACGAGGGCGGGCTTGGGAACCAGATCGCATCAAGTGCTGCCGGCTTGACGAGATCAGAGGCCGCTAAGATGTCCGTGAAATAGTCAGCAGGCGGTGGATCGACCCGGGCGTGTCTTTCTTGTGCTTTTTCGGGCGCGGTGTAGCCGGGGCGTGGAGATCGTATTGTTGCCCAGAAGCTGAAGAGCATCTTCGCCATGGCAGCAAGGACGTTGTCTTTCACGCATTTTGCCGGGAAAGGG
Organism: Cytospora leucostoma; assembly: GCA_003795295.1. NCBI lineage: Eukaryota > Fungi > Ascomycota > Sordariomycetes > Diaporthales > Cytosporaceae > Cytospora > Cytospora leucostoma. The sequence continues at coordinate 182,686 of LKEB01000055.1, read as the reverse complement.
CGAAGTGGCTTCACAGAATAGGCAAGAGAAAGTAGCAGCAGATAGATTGGGGTTTTGATGAAAAAATATGCCGTGTAAACTGCCTTGAATGGCTGTGATGACCAAAGAGGCTTGGTTGAAGCCATCGTGAGACGATATGTATACGCGGAGCAGCTGGGTGCAAGCAGTGACCACTGTTCTTTGGAAGAGAGAAGTTGAAGGGAACCTCGATGGCAATCCAAGATGCGTTTGCCGTGCTACAGTCAAGAGTCGTTCTGGCTTTCTTCGATGGTGGCAGTGCAGTAGCAACAAATATACGTCTCAGCTCCTCTCCCGGTCGAGATGAATTTGGGGGGCGGCATGTTGGTCACAAATGTGATGTGGGTACACAGTATGTCGCTTCGAGCGCCAACGGTTGCCTATTCATATAGAGGGTCACATCCATCGAGCAGCTGGCCTCAGTATCCTACAGTACATGAAAACTCATCTAGCGAGGGTGTTGGTACTGTAATGTAACATATCAATTGCAGTCAGACTGTTTGCAAGCTTCGCGTAAAGCTCCACGTAGCATTTCAGCTTGGTTGGAGCATATTCGTTGAAGCCGACCTCGGGAAGAAATGCGGAAATACATGCCCTTAATGTAAGGAGCTCCCAACACCTTCGCTTACTTACATAAGTACTTGACTACATGCACTACAATGGAACTGGACAGACAGGCTATGCTGAATGCAGGGAGAGCATCGGTCTACTTGTGCCGGGTGATGGGAAGAGGGAGTCCCAGGGTGGGCAAGGATGTGCGGAGAATTGAATCTGCGATGTCCAACGACGGGACATTTTTGTGTGTCACTGTAACGGTAATGGTATCTACCTAGGTAGATTAATGCCGTCCGAATGATACCACGCCGGAAAAAGGAGATCAGTCGTTCTTGCATGACGATGCACAACCCTGGAAAGTACCAGTGCATTCAAACACTGCAGTGAGTCCTCTCGGGGCGGACAAAACTGTAATCAGCGAATATCATGTACACAACTGTGTCGCTATGGGTTTGCATTCACGACACGTTTGTCTAAATACTGGGCCACAATACACGCCGTATTATCGATCTACACCCATCCACCCATGCCCCTGCCCCAACAATCGTTTTCTAGTATGCAACCCGCACATCGCGCTCCACTAAAACAACGTCGGAAGGGAATCTTTCTACATCCTGGTCGAGGTGCCCCTGACCGAAGTGAACCTGGCCTTGACTTTCAGCCCAGCTTTGGGTATAGCCATGGTACAGTGTGGCGGTTCTGACAGGCTGCTGTGAAGTCTTGCTCGGCATTTCAAACTCGTCCCGCGACACCTGATTGTCGTTGTTCCAAGAGTTGACTCTATGCCGGGATCGTGACCAGGTGCTGGAGCCCCAGCTCCGAATCTGTGTTAACTGCTTGATGATCGTGAATAGAATTGGCCCCAGAGTTGGGAGACAGGCGCAAATTATGGCAGTGCCCAGCTGCAATGTCGACCACATCATCGCGGCCGAGTATTTGACTGAATAGCGCAAAGTCAGCTCAAATGGTCCCGAGGGCTCATGGCGTAGAACCCAAAAAGCACTCACAATTCAGATCGACATTCGGAGGGTTCCAAATCGTGGTGATACGAATGATACTAACAACACAGACGCTGTGGTGACAAGCAAGCAGGTCAGTACCTAGACACATCACATCAGATGGGGGCCGGGGGCATGTTGAACTCACAAAGCGCCCAGAAGGAACACAATTATGAGACTCAACTTGGTACTTTTTTGCATCTGCAGGTGTAACAAGATGGGTATAGGGATTGCGAGTATGAGAACGTCGAGGAATAAGTTTGATATCTCATAGCCAAGCAGAAAGTGGACCGAGTCATGGCAATATGAAGGCAGGCTAATCATGTCCCAGTAAGCATGGATGGGATGACAGGTGAAAATGGTGAAGAATGTGACGCAGATGAACCATATGAGACAGCAAGCCATCGTCCCCTGTATGAAACGTTTTTTCACTACGTCTTGTCCTGTGACAAAGGCTTTGTAGTAGAGCCAGAGGATGCTGATCTTTACCGAGGTGATGACCATCCCCATGAGAAGCTCAGCAACGAATGACATCTAATAGCGTGGCAGAGTTAGAAACTGTTGCGTGCTTGCGGTTCGGATCCATCATTGATGATGTGATTACCATACCTTGAAGACATTCCTTACTTCCACAAAGCCCAATGCGACACTGGAGTCAAGTGATCCATATTGAGACGTATGAAGGATGACTAGCTCGCCCAGGTTGTCAGCGGGTGCAAGAGGAGTGCTATGATACAAATACTGACAGTGAAGGATTGTGCCACAGTAGGCATAGAACAAGGCGAGTGAGAGAAGGCATGTCCAGTCCGAGCCCAGCGGGACCTGGCGATGGCTCGCTCTGACGGCGAATCTAGCAATCATTAACACTGTAGTCAGGGCTACCATAGCGACACAGGCGGCGAAATTCTCCCGCCCACTTGGCGTAAGATGACGCATGTTGAAAAGGGTTGGAATGGTCAGGTCCACACAGATCTGGAAGATTGTCGAATGGATCGTACTTATTGGAACAGAAAGGAAGTTTCAACTGTACGGTTGTTCTTTATGAGCGGGTTTTGTTTTATATAGTTGCTGACGACAGGGGAATCGAGCACTTGAGGCAGCACAAACATTGAAAGATGTCCATGTCTGAAAGTCTCGGAGCGCCTAGGGAGCTAACCTCGCCAAGTATTGATACGGTGGGGGTGCATTCGGCAGAGCCAAACGAGAAAACTCATGGTATACCAGGAGGCTCAAAAAGATTCGGGCGTTGCATTGTCACAACGTTGTTGTCGGGATGACTTTGCCCAGCGTGTGAGGTGGCGGTTGGCACCTATCTTCCAACTTTAGCACGCTGCATAAACACCAAGCTCCAGAAGAGAACATACAGTGGGGAGCCCCAGTTCTGACATGCTTCTATCATGAACCATGGGTGACATTTGACCGAGAATATGTCCAGTGAAACACCTGTATGCAGTCGGCGACGGGATCAGCATTGACTACATAATTACAGCGGGGAGCCTCAGCTCTGACAAACCTCCTACCATGATCGATGATTGGGATTGGACCACATTGCCAAGCGTTGCAACCCTCAAATGCAGTCAGCGACGATTACATGTGCCCAGGGTGTCAGAGCAAGCTCCTATGATGGACACCGTATGAGATTGCCCCGTAGGTTCCAATACCCTAGGGTAGGTGTGGCCCCCAATTGCAGTCAGCAACGCAAACAAGGGGATTGGAACCATGCGTCTGTAACTGCACGCGTCCTCGGATCGCCCCCGGGCCTCCTCCAGCTCACAAATGAGCTGCTGCGAGACCCAGTGCATACTTGGATATGTGAATTGTCAGGCTTATCCTGAGGCCTGCCGCCGACCTTGCAGGGATATCGGGAGCGATCTAACGAGTGATGCTACATACATATTACTCAAGTAGGTAGTCAGGAAGGTGTGTTCAAGCTTCTACAAGTTGGGCTTACTCGGAGACAGGTACTATAACTAAGTCATCATCTATGGCCCAGCCTCCGCGCCCCACGTATAATCCTACCCACATACCGATACCTCAGATCACACATGCATCAAGCTGACGCCTACTATCTCGGTGGTGACCGTATCGTCGAATTTGCCGATGAGCTTCTAATTCGGCACACAGAGCCCATTAGAGCTGCGTTTCAGAGAAGCAGTCACCGTTGAGATTGCCTAACGCTACATGTCCATGTGTATCTTGTGACGTGGGCTCAAGTTCCTAGTGCCTGCAGTAGATATGATTAATGCCTGCTGGCATTGCCCTGGTACGCTCCGGGTGACTGCTCATGCTAACGATGTATATGTAAAACAGGGCACATGCGGACGACTGTAATATATATTTACAACAAGTCTCATTCCAGACATAAAGCGAAATATTCCTACAAGTTGTGACTTTTGTTCTTTGTGGAAGCAAGATAGGGTCTCCCAGCCAGGCGACACCCAATGAAGCCGGGGTAGAGGATCTGTGGTGATTGTTTGACTGGGCGTTCAAATTTCCTGCAGAGACCGTATCTGAGGAATCGTTGTGGGAAATCCTACGTGATGGCCACTCCACAATGACAGAGGTCCCGAGCAGCCGGTATAATATCAGTGGACATTATTTTGAAAAGCCCGGTCACCAACATGGGGTTAGTACCACCAAATATGCTAGTTATAATGTGTTCTTGGAACTAACCCGAGGAGGTCGCTGCGTGAGGTGGTCATCTTAACAAGGTGGGTATCTCGGCCTTTGACGCCCCGTTCTTCACACTGAGCGGTGCTGAAGCAAAGGCCATGGACCCCCAGATTCGTCTTCTTTTGGAGACAACGTACCACGCGTTCGAGTCTGGTATGCCCAAGAGCTCGTGACCTGGCAGTAACTTGCAAGTAATACTCACATCTTTGTACTAGCGGCTCTTTCCCTTGAAGACGTTGCTGGGAATCATACGTCTGTGTACTTTGGGAGCCTTTCACAGGATTACGATACACTATTCGCCTTCGATAAGGAGATAGACGCAAAGTATCAAGGTGCGTGTTATCATATTCTTCTCTCGGCATGTTGGAGTCTACATCAAGACAAATATCAGCCACAATAAAAGCGTGACTCTTCTTAGAAAACGCAGTGACAACAAGGAGACATCAGTGATGTGTTCAAAGACCTTGGAGTCTCAATGTCAAGACCGAGGTCGCAGCACTTCAAAGAATTGCTAATTATATAGCAGCCATTGGAACCTCTTCTTCTATGCTCTCCAATCGAGTTAGCTGGTTCTACGATCCAAGGGGCTCGAGTATCACGGTTGACACAGCATGCTCAAGCAGTCTCGTTGGATTGCATCTCGGCTGTCAAAGTCTGCTGAAGGGAGCGTCCGATATGGTCAGTTACCCCCACGTCCTCCAAGCGTAGATATTGGGATACAGTGCTAAAACGCTTCGGATACAGAGTCTTGTCGGAGGTGTTCAACTTCAGCTTGAACCAAGGAGAATGACCGCAGCGGTGTCAAAGCTGGGATTCCTTTCTCCCGATAGCCGTTGCTACAGTTTTGATGATCGAGCAAACGGCTACAGTAGGGGCGAGGGATTCGCAATGGTTGTTCTCAAGCGCATGTCAAAAGCACTCGAAGACGGGACGCGATTCGCGCGGTAGTTCGTGGAACATCAACCAACAAGGATGGCCAAACACCTTCCATCACACAGCCGAGTGCCACCGCCCAGGCTGCTCTTATATTAAAAACATACCAGACCGTTGGTTTGGGCTTTGAAGACACGGGGTACTTCGAAGCCCATGGCACAGGTACCGCGATCGGCGACCCTATCGAGGCTTACGGCATCAGCCAGGCGTTCACAGGTCATCGTGACACTCGTAGGTCTCTTCACGTTGGGTCAGTGAAGGCCAATTTCGGCCATATGGATGATGGTAGGTGACACGAACCTCGACTGATTGAAAACCACTTTGGCAGATGAAATATGTAAACCGGCATGAACTTCCAGCATACAAGATCCGCACTTCGCCCAACCTCTCTGCACTGTACTCCAAGAAGCGCTTGTAGACCTGCTCCCTTCATGGAATATATACCCTCAAGCCGTTGTGGGCCATTCTTCTGGCGGGATCGCAGCTGCCTACTGTGCTGGGGGCCTCAGCAGAGACTCAGCGTTGAGGGTGGCTTACTTCCGTGGCGAGTGCGTCTCACGACTTCTTGAAGACCGTCATAGAGGTAAAGGGGGCATGATTGCTGTTGGGTTATCCGCACAGGAGCCAGAGCCTTTTATCCAAGCTGTCACCAGCAACAGAGACGCTGATGCACTGCAATGTGGCTGTCTCAACAGCCCGTAGAGCACTACAGTGACTGGACTCGACGAGTATGTCGACGAACTTGCAAACCGCCTGCAGGGATCCAACCTTCCCTCTGTGGTGCCCAGACAGATCACTGAGGTGTATATCTCAAACGACCTGCTACACGATGGAGCGAACGACACGTTACGCCTTGACGGACACACCACAGATCTTGGTGTCTTCCATATTACTGCTGACGTCGCTGCTGTGGGAGTCTCATCTGATAAACTACTTGTCTACTTTTATGGGGTTAACCTCCTTGGGTTCCACGCCACCAACCAACTAGGAGCCGCCACCCCTGATCCCACCAGTCTTTTCCATCGGTTCGACTGGAAACCAGACGTCAGCTTGCTCTCGCGCGACGGGATTGAGAAATACTGCCGTGAACATCCGGTCAGGCACGGCATAGCTCCCAGAGGCCTGGATGACGAGACTGAGCGCATTTGTCGCTATTTCTTGTCCGAAATGCTCAAAGAGCTAGACTCCACTGCCTCTGAGAAATCGGAGCAAAGCTCAAGGTGCTCATGGAAACCTTGTATCCAGAATTACGTCAAATGGGCAAGGACCTTCCTCAAGGACGAGAGTCAGTCTACCGCAATGCTCCAAGACGCCTACCCCGGTCTTGGAGACAACAACCTCGGACCTCCCCTCATAGAGGAATATGCCTTGGGTTCAAGGCAACACCGGGACACGATTGACTATGGGCGGAAGTTGGTTTCGATAGTCAGGGGAGATGTCGATCCTCTCGGGCCATTATTCCACGACGGGCTCGCTGAGCGTCTATATCAGAGCCCAATATTCAGTCTCACAGCGTACAGGTTGGCAGCATATATGGATTTGCTGGCCCACAAGAAATCTGACCTCAAAATCCTTGAAGTTGGCGCTACCACAGCAGTACTGGACGTACTGGGACAACCAAGTCCCCAGGCTCCACGGTTCAGCTATTATGACTTCACGGACATCTCGCCTAGTTTCTTTGCGGATGCACAAGACCGATATGCGGCCTATTCCGGTCGCATGGGATTCAAAATATTTGACCTTGAGCAGGACCCCGAGGAACAAGGCTTCGAGCCTGGCTCCTATGATGTTGTAATCGCTGCAGCGGTGCGTTACTTGCTCATTACCAATATCTTTCTGACTAACGTATGCTACAAGTATTGCATGCTACCAGCAGTATTGAAAAGTCATTGCGCAATGTGAAAACGCTGCTCAAGCCGTAAGAGTCCCGCTCACTTCGTACCCCTAAAGAAACAAGATATTCATCAATACATGCCGATCGAATACTAAGAAACGTTTCGCATAGTGGCGGTCAGCTTGTCTTCTGGGAGCCAACAAGTCGACGAATTGCGACGACGCCCTTCTTCGTCGGTGTTCTCCCAGGATGGTGGCTAGGTGAGTGTGATTCAACATGTCTCCCAGGCCTTGGCCTAGAACACATTCGCTGACGAGCAACGTCAGCTACCGAGAAAACCCGGTCGTCAGGGCCTCTCTTGACTGACTCAGAATGGAACGAGGCCCTGCTGCGGGCTGGCTTTGATGGCCTGATCGTTTCTCTGCGAGACAACACTAAAGGGTATCATATGAACTCTCTTCTGGTATCTCACGCCCAATACTCATCCAATCCCTGAGCATGAAGGCGGATATGTCCACTGTCATCGTCACGAGAATGAAGACCCACGAGGGCCTCGCAAGCCGACTCCAGGCATATTTAACCTCAAGGTCCAACGGACCCTGTGACATCGTACATGCCGATCTACCCTCCGAGGCAGGGATGGTGTACGATCAGTGCATATGTCTCATAGAGCTTGGGAACCCAATACTCGCACATCTCGACGCGACCACCTTCGAAGCGCTTCGCCTCGTCACGACCATCGCTACACAAATCATCTGGGTCACGAACGGATGTGGTATGGATGCCCAGAACCCTGAAGCATCCATCGTGGCCGGTGTTGGAAAGGCTCGAGAGAGAGAGAGCGGCCCGGTCTTATTTTCATCCACCTCAGTGTTCAGGATGTGAACCATTCAGAAGCGCCCATCCTACGCATCGTCAACCAGAGCCGTATGCTGACGCCAGAAGACAAAGAGACGGACCTCATGGAGGAGGACGGCCAAATCCTGGTTCCAAGGGCGGTTGAAGCCCCTGACATCAACCGCCTCCTTGATTCGGAGATACACGGCCTGAAGCCCGGACCCACTTACGTCGGCAACGGAGGCGCGTATCCCGAGGCCGAGGCTCTTGAGCTACGCTTTACCCCTGGTCGTCTGCAATCGATACAGTTCGGGCCGGACACATCGGGTGCCTCCCATCTACTCCGAGATGACGAGGTGCGCGTGTTGACGAAGGCGACGGGCATCAACTCCAGGGACGTCATGGTTGCGCTGCAGCAGATCTCTGACGACAAGGTCGGCGCTGAGTTCGCCGGCGTCGTCATCGAGGTCGGCGCAGCCTGGCGGCAGTCCCTGGCGCCCGCGTGTGCGGCCCTCTGTACGGCAGCTTCCGCACGCTGGTGCGCATGTCGGGGGCAAATCTGATCAGGATACCGCCAGACATGTCCTTCGCCGAGGCCGCGGCCATCCCCGTTGCATATGCAACGGCGCAGTATGCCTTCCGCTACCTGGAGCGTCTCCTGCCGGGCGAGATCATACTAATCCATGCTGCGGCCGGCGGGGTGGGCCAAGCGGCTGTGAATCTCGCGCAGGGACATACAACTCACACAACCACCTCCCCAGTGGTATGGACTTCTTCGTGAACCTCGGCTCCGTGGCGGCCTTTATCGGGCCCGCATCGCAGAGCAACTACGCGGGCGCGAGCTCGTTCCAGGACGCATTTGCGCGCTTCCGGCGCGCTTCCGGCGAGCACTGCGTGACGGTCGACCTCGGCGCAGTCGAGGGCATCGGGTACATCGCGGAGCGCATCGCGGCGGCGCGCAGTGTGGACATGATGTTCGTGGACCACAAGGTGCTGCGCGAGGACGACGTGCACCTCGTGCTAAAGTGGGCGTGCAACCCGCGGCTGTCGACGCCCGCGTCGCCGTGGGCCGCCCATGTCGTTGCCGGCCTCACCACACCGGCCTCACCACACCGGCCTTTGTGCGCCGCGGCGGCGTGCTGCGCGACCACAAGTGGATGCGCATACCCATGTTCCGCCACCTGTACCGTATTGAGGAGCAACAGCAGAAGCGGCAGCTGAATGGGGGGAGCACGAACCCTGCCGCTCACGAGGATAGCGGGGACGCAGGCGCGCTGCTCAGGGCCGCCAAGACGCAGGCAGCTGCGGCGGCCATCGTGACGCACCTGTTTGCAAAACGCCTCGCGCGGTCGCTGGCCGTGCCGGTCGCCGACATCGACGTGGGCCGGCCGGCGTATGCATTCGGTGTGGATTCGCTGGTAGCCGTCGAGCTGCTGTTCTGGTTCTCGAGTGACATCCGAGTGGACGTGCCCGTCGTGCAGATCCTGGGCAGTTCGACCATCGCCCAGCTTGGGACGGTCGCGGCTGCGAAGAGTGAGCATCTGCAGGGCCGGGACTTACCTGCATAGTCGATTTTCTCTGGCTTGGTAGTGTACGATTGTGCGCTTCTTGTCACGTACTATTCCTGAGTGCCTGATTCCATGCTGTGCTGAAACGGGATGGCCGATCGTTGTATGTAACATGGCTGTTGGAAGCCGACATATGGCACTTCGCCTAAGTACCTAGGTATCTTTGCCTGATTGAGATGTTTGATTGAGATGTTCAAGTTCACATGCAGCTTCGTAATGGACCGGCATGGTTTCCGGTGCGGGGAGATGTGCTTCGGTGCCGTAGACAAAACCGACGCAATCGCCCAAGGACTCGCACATTACCAATCTCCACATCCGGGCCCGAGATCAATAGTTCCTCCGCTCTTACTAATCGAGCTTCGCAGTTCGAGGCAAACGTGAGTCGGCGAAACAAGAACACCGAGATACAATCATCTGTAGATTGCTGACGAGCACTTGACTTGACTGGTACGATCTGCGCAACAATAGATTCGCACATCATTATTTACTGCCATCACTGTATCGTAGATCTAAATGTTCGTGGATATATAATACCCGTTGGTTCGCTCTATTCCACAGTACATATCTTCAGTCTCCTTCGTCTCCTCAACAATCACTCTAAAAGTCCTCAAGTCCAAGAGTAACCCCAGACCAATATCAGAATGTCAGGAAAGTACGACAATGTTATCGTCTTCGGCCCCACCGGCGATGTCGGCGGACACACTGCCCTCGAGGCCAGCAAGCGCGGCGCCAAGGTTTGGCTAGCTCTGCGTGACCCTTCCAAGCCCATCGACGCGATCCCAGCCGACGTCGAGAAGGCTGGCAAGTTCACCCGCGTGCAAGCAGATCTGTCGGATCCACTCTCCGTGGGAAATGCCATCAAAAAGTCCGGCGCCAAGGCCGCATACCTGTACCTCCTCGACAGCTCGACTGATCACATGCGCGGAACCCTGCAAGCCTTGAAAGATGCCGGGGTGGAATACACTGTTTTCCTTTCGAGCGGTTCGGTCGGAAGCAAAGAGGTCGACCCCCACTCCGTCCCGCCCGAGAAGTTCATCCCCTACATCCACGCCCAAGCCGAGATCAGTGTGGAGGAGGTTGGATTTCCTTATGTCACCATTCTGAGACCTTGGGCCTTCGCAAGCAACCACTTCAAGATGAGCCTAGACAGATCGGTGGAGCCTCCCAAAGCCAATATCGTCTACCTGGATTCGAAGTCGGACAACATCGTGCCGGAGGATATCGGTGCTGTCGGCGGGGCGGTTCTGGTGGACAGGCCGTCAAATGGCAAGGAGATCATTGTCCTCCATGGACCGGAGCTCAAGAAGGCCGAAGAGGTCTGGGCTATCATCAAGAGGGTGACTGGCCGGGACGATATCGACACCACGCCCTTGTCCGAGGACGAATTCTATACGAAGATCTCGAAGCTCTGTCCACCACCTGTCGCCAAGTATCTCACGGAGCAGCAGGCGGAATGGAGGCATGCGGAGAGGTGGGTGCCTGAGGCCGAACTTGCTAGGACCAAAGCAAACGTCAAGAAGTACACCGGCAGGGAGGCAACGAAGTTTGAGGACTATGTCGCGGCACACAAGGCGGAGTGGCAGGCTGTTTAAACGGAACCTGGAAACTGTTTGGCCGTATAAGCTGCCCACAGGGTTGGTTGTGTTGGAGGGTTGTTGTGACTAGGTACATGTAGTCGCCTGGGTCCCCGAGGTCCTGCTCAAATAAACTTCGTCTTTGTGGTCTTGATTGGTGTCTCCTTGGACTAATACCGCATGCCCATCAGTGTGCATCCTAAGGCAATGTGAGGAACATTGGCGCGCTTGAAGGGATGGTCCACGATCTGACGGTGTAGGGATAGGAGCGGTGTTGTTGCAGCTTCCAGCACAGCCTCATTTGGTCAAAGATTTGGTCGTGCGGCTGACATTACTGCCGTGATACCTTTCACGTCAGTGACATCTCTAAACGGACGTCGACAAGGTTTGGTGGTGTGATGACAGTGGCTTCATCACTGATCAGGCCAGAAAACGGGCCGTTAAAAAGCGGGCCTGCGCATGAGACCCATGAAACCAGTCCTGTGACGTATTCAACGTGTCCTTCCGATGACGCCGCTCAAGGCCGTTCTTTCCGCGAAAAGATTGCGGAAGATGCCTTTCACCTGTTGAGCTCAGTTGCGAAGAGATTTACCGAGATCTCATGCTGCACTGGAATTCTCAGTTACATACTCAACCTGGTAGTGGCCAATCAGTAGCTGGGTTCTGGAGAGCTTTCGGTCAGGTGGGCCGCTCTTGCATTACCCCAGATTACCCCGGATTCTCAATACTTATAGGTACCCACAGGAGTGCGCTAAACCAGTATGGGAAGCAGCAGTGGTGATGAGCGGGGAAAGTGCTGATTGGCGTGATCTTATACCCGAAGAGGCCACGGCCGAGTCACGCCATGGTTCGATAAGCCATTGCTCTTTGCTCCTCTGTTCTGTCCTCCCTTGGAAACCGGGAGCATGTCGCACGAGGCGTGTGCAGCCGGAACAGCTGGAGCTGTCAGTCTACTCAGGCAGCTGCTCACAGCTACTCCAGGGTAAGGTAGGAACTCCAGCCTCGAGTCGAGTCTAGATGTCCGTCAAGGGAGCAGTCCACGGGTGGGGTGCTCCTCAGGGGCTGCAAGCTAGAAGCTGGGGCGATCGGGGTCACTCGACCTTATTTAGGTACCCAGGTACCCAGTACGGATCCGTACAGCGGACTCGGAACGCGATATGTCCGTAAACGGAATTCTCTACCTAGCACGCCAGCATGCCGAAGCAGCTCTCGTACAATGCAGGGACGATCCAGGTGGGAAGTCACCCTTGGACTCACGCCATTGCCTGGCTCGGATCCCCCGCGTTTCTCTCCTGCTTTCAACAAGTAACGTGTGGACAATGCGTGCTTGCCCGTCTTCATTGGTCACGGCTACTGCCACGGCCAATCCAGATGACCTCCCTCGCTTCCCCTCCTTTCCTATTTTATCTGCCCTCTTCTTCCCCTCTTCTCCTGCCCTTCCGACCATCTGTTTGCACACCTAAGCAAGACAAACACCAACACGTCAACACTCGAGCTCATCACAGCACACAGTCTTCACATACACTTCCTGAACTAGCAGTCAACCCCTGCATCTGAGCTCTCTGTAGCAGATCATCAAAACCATCCAATCAACATGACGGAAGCACTACACAAGATCGATTCGGCCGTTGAGGGTCTGGATACCCACAAGGATGTGAAGGAGCACAAGAAGCCTAGGATGTCTTCGGTCGCCGCCCCTGGAGTATGGAATGTCAAGGACCTGGGTATGCTTCGGTCCTTGCCTTGACAATTACCCGTATGCCGGTTTAACTCACACAACTTTGCCTGCAGAGGAGCAGAAGATCGAGCTGAAACTAGCACCTGAAACCCAGAAGACCGGATGGTAAGATGCCCTCGACAAGCTACTTACACCTAGCTACCTATCAGCCACCAGACCGGCATGCTGACGTTCTACCCCGTTCAAGGAAGGTCAACAAGTCACCCTCGTCAATCGAGGACAAGGACATCCTGAAAAAGCTGCTCACCGAGCCACCAATCAAGAAGATCGACCTCCACTTCCCGCTCGGCCTGGAAGTCACGGCAAGGAACCTCAAGGGTGTCACCATCAAGGATGCCCTAGATGCCATACACAAGCAGTTCAAGAAGAGGGCAAGTCTCCACTCCATCTCCACTATTACGATCACCAGTATCTCCTTTTCGAGCAGAGCTCGCTAACAGCCATCCGCATCACAGCAAGATGATGAATTGGAAAAGCCCTACCTCGCCGGCTTCGAGTGGGATCCAGAGGAGTCATGGACCAGATTGGTTGTCCACCTCCAATCCAACAGTGGTGTGCCACCCCCCTCGGGCAAGAAGAAGAACAAGAAGAACGAAGAGTAAAAGTGCTCGCATACCCGTCCAATATCGGCGCACTTCTTGGTGACCATGATCAAACCATGGAATCCTTGCTTTCATGGCGACAGGTGACTGTTGCTCATGACTCTTTGCAGCGTTACAACGTGTCAATGGGCGGACCGAGCACGTCTAAACATGTACTATGCCCGCTTTTCCTCCCTTCTATGGCATACTAGCTCGCCCATGGTATGGGAATCAGAATTGACTTATTGACAATGATGCTCATAATTCGCCCAGGCGCCCAGTTGCTTGGCCAGGTAGGCTGAGAGTCATGAGGCTAGCGGTGGGTTCTGGTGTCCATCGGCGCTGCCTGTGGTCATCATCTATTGTGTGCTGCCTTCAGTGTTTCGCTCGAGCTGTAAACTTGAAGTCGCAAGACTGTAATCTGAGATAGAACAAGGCATGTTTCCGTTGGTGACTAGTTCATCAACCTGGTCGGCTATTCAGGTAGTCACCATCGCTGACATGATATGCTGACTGTTCCCCTTCGAGGACCGATACAGAGGCTGCTGCTCAGATCCAACACAAGGTATAGGAGCCAGTCAGCTCCACTTAGTCGATCATGTTGACTGCATACCGTCTCGACCTTTTCTCCGTCCAGAACCTGCACTGATCAGTTGATGTACCAGTTGACTGGTCACTGGTCACTGGTACCGATAACAGATGTGGGCCATCGGATCGGGAATGCAAAGCGGGGCTGTTTCCGCTGCAGTCAACTTACACCCAGATGTCGGCCCCGCAATGGGGCCCAGCCCCGCTGAACCCCGCGTTCCCGATATTAGCCGTTCGAGTGCTGGAAGAGGGGAGTTGCTCTTGCAGAAGTACCGAGAAAGACTTCGACAAGCTTCCTTCCAAGGTCCGTGTCTCGAGGCCACAGCCAACCAAGAACTGCGGACGGGACGAGCAACTACCTGCACAGGTACTTAGATGGTTAGCTGCATCGTCTGATCGATTAAGATGGCTGTCCTTGCCACCCTGGCTGCCACCGGGGCGGTCATGATTCTTGAGCAAGTTGCAGGTGAGAGCACCCGCGGGAAACAAAAAGATGCCAGTGACCAAGTTCGATTTCAGAGAGAAGTACCGTTATAATAACGGTTTCGACTCCTATCTTGAGTAAACAGGAACCCCCCAATCACAGACGGTACCGATCATGGTAATTGACATCTATTTTCCGTTCTGCATAGGACCGAGGCCGTGCCTGGAGCCCTTCCCATAGGGCAGAATTCCCCACAGAGACCCGCCCACGGCCTATACACCGAGAAGCTCTCCGGTACAGCCTTCACCGCGCCGCGCCGGGAGAACAAACAGACATGGCTCTACCGTATACTGCCCTCGTGCGCGCACCCGCCATTCGAAACCGCCACCTCCCAGCCGGCCAACGGGCATGGTAGGGGTCAGCCCGTGGACTTCAAGGGGTCCGCCGCCACCAAGGTGCACTATATACCCAACCAACTGCGCTGGGATCCCTTTGACCACGGGTCCGGCGAGGCGGACTTTGTGAGCGGGCTGCACCTCGTCGCTGGGGCCGGCGACCCGACGGTGAAGAGCGGCATCGGGATCTACATCTTCGCCGCCGGGAGGAGCATGGACGACAAGCACGCCTTCTACTCCGCGGACGGCGACCTCCTCCTAGTCGCCCAGGAGGGCGTCCTGGACATCCGCACGGAACTGGGCTGGCTGCTCGTCCGGCCCATGGAGGTGGCCGTGATCCCACGCGGCCTCAGGTTCGCCGTCTACCTGCCCTCCGGACCCGCGAGGGGCTACGCCCTGGAGCTGTACCAGGGGCACTTCGTGCTCCCGGAGCTGGGCCCCATCGGCTCCAACGGCCTCGCCAGCGCGCGTGACTTCCAGGCGCCCGTGGCGTGTTTCGATGAGGACCACCAGGGCGGGCCGTACACGGTGACGGCCAAGTTCGCGAACAGCATGTACGTGACGGAGCAGCGGCACACGCCGTTCGACGTCGTCGCCTGGCATGGGAACTACTACCCGTACAAGTATGACCTCGGCAGGTTCAACACCATTGGCAGTATCAGCTTCGACCACCCTGACCCGTCCATCTTCACGGTGCTGTCGGCGCCCTCAGACCGCGCGGGCACCGCGGTGGCGGACTTTGTCATCTTCCCGCCGCGCTGGCTGGTCGGCGAGGATACCTTCCGGCCGCCGTGGTATCATCGGAACACCATGAGTGAGTTCATGGGGCTGATTCAGGGTGGGTATGATGCCAAGAAGGGTGGTACGGGCGGTTTCGTGCCCGGAGGGGCCAGCCTGCATAACGTCATGAGCGGGCACGGTCCTGATGGGGAGAGCTATGAGGGGGCGAGGAACGCGGAGTTGAGGCCCGCCAAAGTCGGGACGGGCAGCTGTGCGTTCATGTTTGAGAGCTGTCTGATGGTGGGCGTCACGGACTGGGGCCTGAAGAAGTGTAGTAAGGTGCAGAGCGAGTACAGTGAGCATAGCTGGGGTGGTCTGAAGGTCCATTGGAAGAGACCAGATGGTGCGAAAGGGGATGGGCACTTGTTGAGATGAGATGAGATGAGAGAGTCAAGGAGGATCATTTCTGTTTGCCAGTCCCGCCAGACTGATTCTCCCGTCTATTCAGATAGTACTGGGAGTTGACTGTAGGTTTCCTAATGTGCTTCATTGTAGTGCCTCATAGCTCATAGTCTTCGTTTGTCACCGTCGGTGTCTAATCAGGGATGTTCGAAGAGCGTCTTTGACCAAAGGTACGGACTTCGAATATTACCAACTATTCGTGCCTACCCGCCACTTGCACCCACTTCAGCATCACCAGGTAGGTAGGTATATACCAGGAGTCGGGTATCTTCCAGTCAAGCGACCCGGCAAGACCAAGGTAGCTGCATCGACATCATAAAAGACTCCGTCGTGGTACGTGCAGGTCCCTCATTCGGTGGCCGTATCAGTGCTCGCACTGCCCCCCAGGGGCTTCCTCCCGTAGACAATGGTGAAGGGGAAATAAGCATGCACGGCGCTGTCGTTCAGGCTCTTCCTCACGTCCACGAGGAACATCTCGATCTGGGCCTCCTTCCACCCGAGCCCCTGGCCCAGCGGCCGCTTCGCGATGGCGCTCAGCCCCTCCATCAGTATCATCCTCAGGAACCAGATGCCCTTCTGCCTCTGGCGGCGGTCCTTGGCCCACCTGCCGATGGGCAGCTTGTGCCGGACCTCGGTGACGTCCTCGTACCCGGACCTGCGGAGCGCCGCGGGGATGCGCCCGATCATGTGCAGGTCCAGGCCGAGGTTGGCGAGCCCGAGCTGCGTGTAGTAGCAGAAGTCGCGGAAGGCGTAGGGGGTGGCGTCGGTCAGGGTGGCGTCGTCGGCACGGGGCCAGTAGGTCAATTCTTGGAACTCGACGTAGCCGCCTGGTCTTAGATGTCTATTGACGGGGAGAAGGGCGAGTGCGAAACATGAGCTGGCCGGTCTGAATGTTGGAGGAGGGATAGAGGCATGAGCAGAAAGGGGGGAGGAGGTTGGACGGGAGGGCAAAGAGTCGCTGCACAGGGCGGGACTCACTTCATGACCCGCTGTGATAGTGCCTCAAGGTCCTTGATAGAGAAGGCAGTGTAGCGCATGTGTATAAAGTCGAATGAGTTTTCGGGGTAGTCCGTCCAGTCCTCCTCGAAGTCGCCCGCCGAGAAGAAAACGTTATCCCACACGTAGGCGGGCTGGATGGGTGATAGGTCGCAGCCGAACACCTGTGACTTGCCGTACTTCTGGGCTACTATGAACAAACGTGTTAGCTCATCCGATGCCTTCTGTCCCCCAACTGACGCCCGGTCTCTTTCCCGTGTCACATCGGTGAGAGGAGAGCTGCAGACTTCGTTCCTCGGCTGTTTTCTTCTCTGCACACGCACATATTATCCGCCCCTTCAATACGGCAGTGAATCCCTTGACCAGCCGTCTCTGTCCCTCGGGGCGTCGATAGGTCGGACATCATGAAGGGTGCAATGCTGTCAGGCTCCACGATGGGGTAGTGATGCTACCCGGGGCTCATAGTAGCCAGGAGTCACAGACTGGGCCGTGAGAGCGCTGCAGCCAACCGAACCTCAACCCGCCGGCCAACACGACGGCTGTTTCACCATCATGCTATCCCTTCCCCCTGGCTCCTATGCTTCTCCCTCTTCTTCTTTCTTCTGACTTGTGGGGAAGTGTCGATAGCCGAGACACTAATCGTCCCAGCCCAAGAGTGGGATAGAGAGGACGAGACAGACGCCACACTTACAGTCCATGGCCCATTCCCCCGTTCCGGTACCTGCCGTCACACCCGCTAGGTCAGCCTTCTTGTTCTAGTCTGCGGGACGCCCGTGTGTTTGGATGTTTTCAGGGCGTGGAGCCACGTGCGTGGCTTGTCTGTTCAGCTCGCCCTGCCATGCCGGGGCTTCGGCTTTTTGATGGTCGATGCCACCTTTGACAATCGCTGGGGTAAGGTGGAATGGACGGCCAAGTGAGGGAACATAGCTATAGTGACGTCTCACTTGGGTCATGTGCGTGCTGGCAGAAGGGCGTAGCGACATCATCATACTACACTGGAAGCGTGGAGGGGACTGGCTCAGGGGACGATGCCCCTCGGACAGATGACATACCCAGGTCGAACACCATCCCACCACCCTTGAGTGTCTCTTCTACCGGCGCATAGAATAGCTTCTCGTGCATCATCCACAGGGCCAACTTGTGCTTCATGTCATCACGCTCCTGCTCGGGCTCGTCGTTCGGTAAGGGGTAGAGCACACGGCCCGAGGCTGGTGCATGATACCTTCGTCCGTTCTCATATACAAAATTCGTGTCGTCGTAATCATCATCGTGGGAAAGGTCCTCTGTCGTTGCGGGAGAAATCCACGTCGAAGTGAAGGAGACGTGGTCTCCCGTAGCCGGGCTTAGCAGTGACGGTGGAGGCGATGGCTCTGGGGCTCCGCTGGCTTGATGTCTTGGTGGTGCAGTGCCATTGTAGGTCGCGCATGTTTCGGTTTGGTAACAGCTAGGAGATATGGATGCGGTGGAGGATGACTCTCCTTGAGATGTCGGAGCTGCCCAGGATTCGTTCATGGTTGAGCCAGATGATGATGACCGTGGGGGCGTGAACTTCACTGCGTGCAGACCGGTCGGGCACAATGGTAGATCGTAATCTATATCCTGCACAGTGAATTCCACCAATTCTATAATCTTATTATGAGATGCATCTCTAAAGTTTACCTCGAGAGCTGTGTCTTTCTTGTCGTTGACCCGATTCGCTGTGTAGGGGAACTCGAAGCTGAGAGCGCAGTAAGCAATCAAGATGGGGGTCAAGTAAGCCGAGTTCATCAGAGTGAGTTACCGGCGGCTTGGTCAGAAAGAACCTTCCATTGGGCAGGGGGCACTTCATGTTTAAAGGCCGGGTATTCACATGTAGCCCAGTCAGGGCCGGCAACAAACAACCAAACAGGTATATATGTATGATAATTGTGTCCAGGGCCATCCATGGATGATCTGATGTCGGTACCTTCAAGGAGCTAGCGTTCTCCCTGAGTCCCTTGACTCTCAACGGCAGGATGATCTCACGTATCAGTGTAGAAGCCGTCAGATGAGCTGTCATCTCGGACAGACGAGACACGAGGTTGACCAGCGCCCGAGGCAACTGGCAGAGCCTTCCCAAGGGTTGTTGAAACCTCACATGCAGTGGGCCGAGTTTCTCCTAAGCTGTGCCCTAGCTTGGTCTTGTAGATTGAAAAGCGCCGAGGTCGTCAGCCAGTTGGCATCCATGGATCTTCTGGTCCTACAGCCGCTCCGGAGCGGATCCGAGATTGCAGAGATCAGGCTAGAAACGTTCCGACCTTGGCAATCAGAACGATGATAAAGGCATGAACAAGCTCATGCTCATCCTCGGGTTCAGGGGGTTTCTTCGAGATTGGTCTGCAGAAGTAACATCAAATTCTGCTCTCTCCCCCC
>LKEB01000055.1:121461-163386 GCA_003795295.1 Cytospora leucostoma | reverse complement strand
CCCTCGGACACGGACCAGTTGACACTGCTGACATGCGTGAGGAGAGCAGTATTGAAGTGACAGGGGCCCACCCCTCCCAACGTGCCGGTGAGTCCCACGCTCCCGACGGCTCCCAGTGGGATGGTACTAGACTGCCAGAAAACAGGGGCACCCCCAGCACTGCGTTCCCGGCGGGCCGGTTGCTTAAAGTTATGGAGTACGGGGCACCCCGTCCCTGCTGCCCGTCTGAGGCTTGAGCAACACAGCACAGACTATCTCCACCTGTGTTATCGGAACACAGCAGCTTGAAATGGCTCGTCTCCATATCTCCCCCTCTCATGCCCACCATGGCAGGGAAATCCCGGATCTCCAGAGTCAGAAGGCATCAATTGGCGGAAGGCGTTATTGTAGTGCGCTGCCAGGACGGCTAGGCTTTCAAGATTGAGGAGACATGGCTGTCTCAAGCTTTACTCTAACCGGTCCCGTGGGTGATGGAACACCAACCATTGCGCATGCATGATGTATGTGCGTGGTTGTAGGTGCCAGTGAACTCGTCTTGTGGGCACAGGCCAGGTGAGTCCGAAGGGTCGTTGCGAAGAGTTTTCCGGGTTGGGACATGCCGAGATGTCCACACCACCACTCGGAAAAGAGTTTCAGTGTTGCAGTGTTGCATTGGAATCCCTCTCCCATCCCAGCCAAAGACCAGCCACTGCGGATCTGCAGCAGTCATCCAAATCTTGACGGGGTGAGACATGGTCAAAAGCGGACGCTCTATCACAGCATCCCACCTCGACTTTATATGGCAACTGACAGGCACGATGGATGCACCATTGCCACTCATTAGTTGCACAAGGCACGATCCTTGGCGCAACCACAACACCCTCAAGGCGTCAGAAAAGGCTGACTGGCTACGGCACATCTTCCGGTGATTTCAGCTCTCGTCCCTGGCCCCAAATATCCGCAGGAGGATTAGCGGGTATGATCGCGCAAGGAGTAGCGGCTGCAGTTCCAGTACGGGAAGGATTCTGCTGCTTCGCAAGTCGGCTCGCGATGCAACCATACCCCTTGCGCCATGGTCTCGATGGGGAAGAAGGAACCGCACTCCGCAGGTCCGATCCGTTGACCCCGGCGCCGGGCATCCCGGATCCATGAACAAGGGTTCCGTACGTTTGGAACGCGTGTACTGTGCAGTCCCTGTTGTCTTTGCTGCTGCAGGAACTAATTGGCCCATCCAGTGCTTCGGGTTCCTGTACTGGGAAGTCGGCTGATATCACACGTAACCGACTACTAAGTCACCTCTTTAATCAGATTTACGGGGCGTCTGAGTCACCACGAGGTCAACATGATGGTACGTGACTGCAACCTGACAGATCTCCCACCCAGTAGGCTGAAGCGGAAGGATTGCGGTGCCTATGTAGCACTTGAAGCAAAGACATCAGACCGCCGGGTCATTCACTGCAACAGCAGATGTGTGCATCCGGCCATGGAATCTCTTCTCCATCCTCTGCTTCGTGATCTTGAAAGCCTCGGGGAACCATGTGTCAAGGCCCTCATCCTCTCCTTGCATCATCTGTACCAGGGCGCTTGCGCACATCCAGCAAAGGACCATTCCATGTCCCTGGAAGCTACAGCTTGCCCATAGGCCCTTCTGCCCAGGTATTGCGCCTACGAACGGGAACCCATCTGGGCTGTATCCCATGATGCCTGTCCATTCTTTCCTGACCCTACCGTCGGGATGGTCCCGGCCCCAGCTCTCACCGAAGTAGCGGGGTGTCGTGTCGTACAGATATGAGCTGATAGCATCGTTCACCGCCGTATCGTCTGTCGTGCCGTACTCGTGTAGCCCCTGATTCGGCGCCTTTACCAGTCCGCCACCGATCAAGATATCACCTGCATTTTGGGCACCAGCAGGCCGTGGAATCATGTACTCGTAACCATCCTCGTAGATGAATGAGTATGTAGTTGAGAGACCCTCCTTGGGCATATTGGTTCCCGGCCGGTGTGCAGTGACCTGACCTCGAAGGGGGACAATGGCACCTTGGAACGCCTTCCATAGATGGGCAGTGTACCCGTTGGTAGCAAGTACAACTTTGTCTGCCACAATGCGCCCACGCGGCGTGAGGACTTCCCAACTCCCGTCTCCATTGGTGATCTTGGTTAAACTGGTGGCAGGTGTGTTCGTCTGCAGGTTCAGTCCCTTCTGAAGAGCCATCTTCAGAACCCCGATCCCCAGTTTGTAGCCAGAAATGCTCCCAGCAGCGTAACTGATGCTACCAACAGGCTCAGGGTCTGCCCCAGCACAGTAGAATTTTGCCTTGACCTCCTCCCTGTCATGAAAGCTATACACGGCCGCAGGATCGTGTGGACCGAGAGCATCGCGCATCGCTTCGACGGCGGTGTGGGCCTCACGCCAGTGGGCCTCGTCGTAGATAATGTCGACGGTGGTGCAGGGATTCGAGTCACAGGGAATCGAATTGTCTTCTGCAAAAGCATGCATAGCATTGATGTTGGCGAGCTCGAGGCGGGCGATCTTCGCGGCGGCCTCGGTGCCCAGGGCCGCAGCATTGTCAAGGAAAGACCGATACGAGGCTGCCTTGGTGTGACCGCCTTTCCACCAGACAACGTCAGTCTCGAGGCCCTGTAACTGGGAGACATAGACTTGCCATTGCGTCCTGTGGCACCGGAACAAGCCTGGCGCGCCTCGAGCATCACAATGCTCGGTGAGGAGTTGCCATTCTGTGACAACAGATTCCACGCGATAGCAGCGCCACTGATGCCGCTGCCGATGATAACGACATCTGCCCGCTCGGGAAGCTCCTCTGTGGTTTTAAGATCGGCGACAACATCTGGAGGATCCTGCCAGTAGCTCTGGGTTGGATTATCTCGAGGGAGTGTTACGGGGATTTGGGCGCGTTCGTCCATCGCGTCCGCCTGATTTGGTACATAAGCAGGGCAGATTACTTATTAGTAGCTATCCCCCTTGTCAATCGTCGCTGCCTACTTGAAGACATTGGGTGGAAGGGGTTCCGGCAGCGTCCTATCGGTGCTTGGGGGTTTGTGTGGCCATCTGTTAGGATTCATATATGCTAATCTGAGCAAATACTAACAGCGCTCCAACTACAGCTGCGGATTCCTGCATACTCGAAACTGATGGGGTATATCTGATTCTTACCACCTTGATAAAGGAATAGCAAGACGTTTACCTGCAGATGTATACCACTCCTGACATATTGAATCATCCACGTATATTCGAGCTAATATTCTCTGCGCGTAATAATGATCTCCAACTCGCAAAATATAGGCCTAATGATGAAAACTGTCAAGTCTTGGGCTGTTGACTCTTCCGCCGACGCAGTCAACAGATCAATGATGATTGTGGTCATGCATATGATCTGGTCACAACTTTATCGAATAACACATGTCTTCGGCCTTACTTCCCCTGACTTTACCTTGGTGGATATCCTCCTTTCATTATCGCAAAAGTCTCCTTGGGCCTCCCGCCCTACCCGGCCATCTTTCCAGCTTCTGCCTCTCGAACATCCAACCAGGCTGTGGTATGTCATAGACAGGACAACCTCCAAATGCCGCTTTCAAAGCCCCCAACTTTCGGTCTCTCCCAATGTCGAACACTAATCCACCACGGTCTGACTAGAAAAGCCTCTGCTTGCCGCCACTCAGCTCCAGCGTCTTGTTTTCGAGGACCAGTTTCGGGTGGCTGGTGTTGTGGCCTTGGTGTCGCGGGAGCCTGTTGACTGAAGAGAGGTGCGACATTCACTCGACGTTCCTAGAGATTTTGACTCGACCTTGAGACATGCACCGGGGCTCATGAGGCCCGCGCCGGCATTTCGCGACGTTGGCGAGCTGCTTCTTCAAAACTAGGTGGTGGACCGATCTCAACTTGAGGCTCGAAAGTAACCCGACTCCATCTCGGTATATGTGCTGGAGCCCCTCGGGATTCATCTTGATGCCCGAGCCGTCGGCGAGCTGCTGCTTCGAAACTAGTTGGTGGACCGACCTGGACCTCAGGCAGCAGAAACGATGGCAGCCCGTCATCCCTCACGGGGGGAGAGATTAGGGTGATTGGTCTCACCGGCTGTGGTTGATGGATTTCCCCGGCAGTTCCATCGCTCACAAACCGGGCCTGGGGGGTTTCAGGAACATTCTGCGAGCTTGAGACCTGGGCTGGTTGTGCTGGTTGTGCTGGTTTCAGTGGTGGACTCAGTGGTGGACTCAGCGGTGGACTTGCCCGTGGTAAATCCCGACTTTGTCCACTGACCCGGGCAACGGTAGTAGACGTTTTATCATTTTGTTGAAGATTGTCGTTTTGTCGAAGATTGTCCTTCATAATGGATTTACTGATGGTGTCTGACTATGCGATGCTGAAGATTGGCAGTTGGAAATCCAAGTATAGCTATGGCGTGCAAGTAGGTCGTCAGTCAATGGTCAGAACAACACAAGCGTGAACAGGCAGCTTTCGTTTATACAAACTTCCCAAGAATTTCGAAATCCCGCTTGGACTATTAGTTTCAGAACCGTGGGACAGCTAAAAGGAACGGAGGTCCTCCCAGATCAATCTCTATCAGCCCAACCTCACAACCGATTCAAGGCTTATGTAAGTAAGTGGTCTGTCGACATAGCTATGCTCGGACTTGGGGTGGATAATATTGACCATAATTGATGCTTAGTTCGACGCTTATGTAAAGCTGTCCACTCATTGTCGACAGGCTCTCAGACATAAATGCGTAGGTACCCTAGGGTAGCGTCCACCAGTGATGCCAAGTTCAGGTCTGCACATATGTGAAAGTAGCCCTTACAAGAAATTCCGACGAGGATATCACCGGGTCTTCCTGAACACCCGAGAAACACAGCAAGCTCCTAGGGTATTCACGAACATGGTGTTCCAGTTAGTAATCATAACATTTGACACGGACACTCTTCTTCGCGACCTTTCGAGCCTCCGAGAGAAGATATCTCATCGCCTGGTTACTAGATACATACATATGACCACGGGTACCTTTGGGCAGTCCACCACAACAAGTCAGTCTTTCCAACAACCAAGTCTCTTCGTTCTCGAACATATGGCTCTCATGATTTGCACTTTCTGCCAACGGCCCCTAGCCGGGCCAGGTATTATAAGACAATCTTGGTGTTTGGAAGACTATCCCACCTGTGCAGGTGGAATCAGGAAAATCGAATGCACAATCTGCGAAGGCAGGGAGTGGCACTGGAACTATATATTGCTGGCTTTGCAGAGACAATAAGCATATCATTGTTCAGTGCCAGAATACGAAGATGATCACCCAATGGGGACCTGACGTTCAGTGTACTGGCTGTAAGAAGGGGTATCACAGCCCGCGCCAGTACCCATCGAAAGGTCCTGGGGTAGATACTCTGGAGGTAGAATCATCTCGCGTGTGAGTGCTATTGACTTAGGGCATTCAGAACGTCCTGTCGATAATTTTATCGGCACAGCACAGGACACCCCTGGAACATAGCTCTCAGAGATGGAGGGTATCAGTCGGTAAACATCAAGGTCTACCCATAATCGATAATTTACATATATCTTCCGTAAGAAGAGACTCTCCAGTCAACTCCATCTGCTCAAACCCCACCCTTGATGCATGATATACCTATACCTAGGTACGCCTTAAGATGCACCTCCTCCATGGCAGGTCCTCATCAAAACATAAACACATCTCCTGATTGAGATCAATCATAGCAGTATACATTCGTACCCTGATTCCATGGTTGTTTTGGGGGATTAGGCAAATCAAACGACATGATTAAGGCCGTCGTTCAGATATTGAAGTATATGTTGCGCTGAATAGATCCACACGCCACTAATTGCTGGCCCGTAATCGACACGCCCCGGAAAATCCCGTTTCACGCCGTGTAAGCCATCCTCGTAAGTAATATGTAGGTTCGATACGAGATTACAATAGATTATTAACACGCCTGCTCAAGCTCCAATACGGTGGTCAGCTGAGTGATGGAATCCATGCTCAAAGGTTGGACCAGTCACCGACATATACTTATGCCGCAAGCTTACTATGTACTTGCATATCTTCGTGGTATCATCTCGGAACCTTGTTAGCGTTTCAGCGACTTGCCGGTAGCCGGAATATCATCTTGCGCCGATGGAATTAGGTATGGCTTGTGTCCGAAAATAAAATGACAGTGGATCTCAAGCATTTTATAGACATGTCGTGGCTGCATAGTATGGGTATACAATCAACCTTGGTGGCGCGTCCGATGACGCGGCCGAGGACGAGTTGGGTGTGTGCATACATGTATCCACCTGTGACGCTCCGTCTCAATTGTACGAACTGAGGCTTCTCAGGCCGAACACATATGTGATGAATCCAAGACTTTACTGAATATGCTGTAGCTACTGAGCAATTCACCTACGAAGAAGAAGGGGCGAAAGCATCCGGATCGTCCGGTACCTCTACAAAGATTCTCTATCCTATTGGTTCCAGCCGCAACTCCATCACTCGATCGCTGTGGATCCCGTCTCCCCCATCCGTTGCATGAGGAACCGGTGGACTTCACGTTCCGCGGAGAAAAGATGCTGTCTGCCCGGACTTGCTCCCTGTCTAGTGTTGTCAGTCTACCGCGAGTACTATTGACACTGCTCGGCCTCTTGATCGTACTCTTCATTCCTTATCGAGGCCAAATTAAACAAAAATGGGAAGATTCGGAGAGTATCAGGGACTGGCTGCCCATTGCAGGAAGCCAACATGGGGCAGGCTACGACCTAGCCAGTGAGACGCTCTCGATCCTACAAAGGCATTCGCCGGGTGCATCAGGATCGTCAAACCCGATCGAGGAAGTCAAAGACGCGAAGGCGGAGCGCTGGCCAGCAGATAACCAGACTAACCTCATGGACATCCTGGACATCAAGCCCAAGCAAATATTGGCCATGATGGAAGCACACAGCGGGTTCATCAGAGACATCAACGACAAAATGCCGAAGTACTTTGCTGCGAAACGAGCCCCTCCTCGAGGAATAGTCACAGTAGGCGGCAGCTCTTATTTTCCTCCTCTGATGGTATCACTACGGCTCCTGCGTCGCACTGGAACAAGCCTCCCTGTCGAGGTCTTCGTCCCGGAGGAAGAATACGAACCAGACCTGTGTGAACAGATTATGCCCACGCTCAATGCGTTTTGCCGCACCTTTCCAAACACCACCAGCAAAATATCGCATTACCAATACAAGATCTTCGCCATACTTCTGTCATCATTCAGCGACGTGCTTTGGCTCGATGCGGACAACTTTCCTCTTCACGATGCGGCGCCACTCTTCACGTCGGTTCCATTCCGAGAGACTGGTCTTGTCACCTGGCCGGATCTCTGGCAGACATCAATCTCACCGGCCTACTACCTCATAGCTTCGAGGGCACCCACGCCCGTCTTTGCTCGAGCCAGCACGGAGTCCGGGCAACTTTTAGTGTCCAAGGCCAAACACTGGAAGACCTTGCTCGTGGCAGCATACTACAATTACTATGGCCCGGGTTACTATTTTCCACTTCTCTGTCAAGGCGGCGCTGGATGCGGCGACAAGGAGACATTCCTACCCGCTGCCGAGGCCGTGGGACTCCCGTTCTACGACGTCAAGGCCCAGCCACATCCGGTCGGTCACTACAAGTTCAACATCAAGCCCGAGAGAGGGATATATAATTTTGCTCTCATCCAGAACAACCCTTCAAGTGACTACGAGGTTACCTCAAAGCTGGACAAAGCAGCACGAAAATCTGCAGGAGAGGAGCACAGGTCTGGGGACATTAATCACACCGATCGACCAAGCGAGGAGAACGCCAATTCCTACGAGAATGTCCCTCCTTTTTTCTTGCACATGTCTACGCCTAAGTGGGACGCTCACCATGTGTTCGATCACGTTGGTAAATATGACTTCACTCTGGACGAGCGAAGACAGTCGGCTCCAGCCTATAGGGATCCGCCCGAGGCAGCAGACAAGATTAGGGGCGTGGAGCGGATGGTTTGGGAAGAGGCGAGGTGGGTAGCATGTAACCTCGAAGATATAATGGGATACTGGGAAGGAAAAAGGGGCCAAATTTGTCAAAGGCTCGAGGAATACTTCCGGGATGTGCTTGACACTGACAAAGGAGCCGGGCTGGGGCTGGCTGCCGATCTAGTTCCGGCACCTATGGCCCATGAGGAAGTTGCTGATTAGGTTTCTACATACATCATGTAGAGCATAAGCGGTCATCGTAATTATTTAGAAGAATGTCGTTATTTTGAAACTATATTGGCTGATATATATACAACATGTAGTAATTCGTGTCGAGCCTCAGTTGCGATGCATCCGGCCGGGTTGATCTGGCCCAATTTCTTCATTTTGTACAATAATCCCCTCGGGGAGGCCTATATTGAGATACATGTAAACCATGTGCACTAATTCGACACGAAACTGATTTACGGGCATTATGTCGTCCAAATACCCGATGTAAAGTTTCTTAAACTACATAGGCGTGGGCCATGTCATCCCCTAGACTATCCTCGCAATTCTCAAATACTGGAATCCTCATTCAGGTGCCACGAACAATCTAGGTCGAGCCAATGCAAAACATTTGCTAGACTGGCCGACTGAGTCTATCATACGAAATCAGCGGCTCCTTACTGTGATTCGATCCCCCGGCCACAAGCCGTGTATGTCTCGCGTGGCAAGCCCGGGATGTTGTTCGGGACCTCGGCAGTGGATTCCGAATGGAGACGACGGCGTGACCGACCATGACGGCGATCTCTGCATCTTCTCAGAGCATGTTCTAATCTATTTCTCGGTGGCTCTCGGCGAATATGTTCAGAACTTGCAACAGCACGCTTCCGCCATGTGCCGTGACCTCGGTCAACTCGTGCCGACGAGCCACCCCGCCGGCCCAGCCAGAGAAGCGTAGTGTCAGCACATGCATGCAGAGCCATTACAGGGCGTGCGTCCAGAAATTACATCGCTTACTGTGACTGTGTTATCGGTACATGCATGGCCCCACTGCACTCGAGCGGACATCTACGCACGCCGCCCCCCCTCCCTGTAAACTGGGTGATGGTGGCACGTTGTGCTGACGCGGGACCTAACTGTGCTTGGAGCTGCAGTCCGCGGGCTAGCAATAGTATGCACGGCGTCGTATGGCAGGATTGGCCGGGGAGATGTTGCGAATCACACCGATCCGCCAAAGATAGCACTCGCGAACATGAATGTAACCCTTGTCAGCGTGGCTCTTCTTGGTGCATGCCTGTGCTGACCGTGGTTCGGGAAGATAGTCACGCCTTTGCGAAGTCAGCGTAGTATTGGTGCTTCTAGAAAGGATCCGGGACCGCAGATCTTTCCCATATTCAATATCGAAACACACTACAACAAATGGACAAGTTGGTGGCACCACAACACCAGATATCCAGTATCTGAACCATGACGATGGCCGGGATGGCGTCGGACGGGCCGGACGGGCGTGTGCAACAGGCTCGAGTCCGGCTGACTCATCACCACTTACACGGAAGACATGTGCCGAATAAACGTTGCATACTTATGGTTAGTAGTGTACTGATAGATACTCAACACTGTGCATATATGCCATGATGATGAAAAGTGAGCCCAGATGTCTCAATCGAAAGACGGGCTCCACGGAAGGGAGACCTCCACTTTCGGCGGCACGGACAGGGCCGTGAAGGATGATGATTGAGATGGAGAAGTAGTCGCTGTGATTGGGTAGAATCCACAAATTCTAAGCGCCTGGCGCCCACCCATATCACAGGGTTGCATCCAACGTCACATCCAGCTGCATGATTATGTACAGTATGTACCATAGCACTGTATGTACATAATGTAGGTGTGGGCATAGGTGTAGGTGTAGGGGCGTGGGTACTCAGAAGCATGTGCTTGTGCAACCAACGCCTCCACCCACTACCGTCCTCGTGGCTGTCAGAGATCGTCCTCTCCATTGCCAATGCTGGAAGATATGCGGCGCCATGGTCTCCATTTGCGGGTATCGCGTCTACATACGGAGGGAAATCGTCATACTGCCCTTTCCACCGTGGGTGTCATTTACCTAGGTAGACAGTCACGTGGGATACCTTTGCACGAGGAAAGACAGTTATTCTAAGGCAGGTCCTTTTGAGCCCCCGCTTGCTTGTTGGAGTACTGTTCTTCTTGTCAATCCTTCCCGTGTTGTATGCGGTGGTACCAACACTCGTAACTCACCGGTCCCATGTTGGTGGTGCTGACGGATTCTTAGCGTCTGATAGGGCTGACCACCGACTGGAGTTGTAGCAAACCGCAGTTCCCAGCTGTCCGTGGTGTCTGCAATGCATCATGCAGTGTTCACTCACATCATCTCTAGACAGCGGAGCCGTCTGGCACCCTCGCCCCCCCATCACGGTGATACCATCATCCATGTCCAAGGATTGTTCCAGATCCCGGATGAAGTGGAAGGGGAGTGAACCTAAGAAAGAAACACCAGTCGGGGCAAGTCTTCGCAATGGGCGAAGAGATCGACCCTTCTAAGGTCCTTCTTGGTTGACTGAGATATGTCCCATGATGGTCGTGATTTGGGGGAAATAGGCCGCGAGGAGCCGATGCGTGATCCGCTCTTCGATGCCATCCCTGGGGCGGGCCCTACGGTCGGTCTCATGATGAGCGGCCACCTTGCAGTAAGACGCATGTTTCTGCCTCTGATCAGATTCAGATCTGGCCCCCATAAGGCTGCTATCAAGAAAACACGACTGTATCGTATTGGAATGCTATAGGTGGGACCAGGCCGCAAAAACGCGGCCTGGAATACTGCAAGTGCCGAGAGGATAGAATATCAACCAACAGTACGGTAGACCAGTCGGGTTCAGCAGAAGGTCCCTCCCTCTGCAGGTGCTGATGATGATTCTGCATCTCATGGGGCACAGTTCAATGTTGCAGTGATCCACCGAAAATAGACGCTGGAATCAGTTCATCACAGCCCCTCAACCGCCACTGCAACACACTGGCACATGGGGTTGGTGCTTGGCGATGCATACCAGGCATACCCATGATCCTACGCGTCCACCTGAGATGAGAGACACCATGAAGTCCTAGTATAGCTAGTGTCGGCGGAATGCAAAACTGCCGACGTGAACGCAGGGGGTTTGGCGCAAGGGTGCGGTACACGAGACATCCGGACTCCAGCTACAATTAAGTGTCTGTGGCCTGCCGTCTCTGCATATCCGCCCCGCCTCTATCTGGGGGTGTATGTAGACATCGCTGAAATGTATTGCGGGTCTTGAATGTATTTGCGGAAGGGACGCCACGCTTTCACACCTGTCAGTGACGACTCCTAGAGACTACCCTTACGATGTTTAGTCTTTTGTGGAACTAAGTCGTTGGAGGAAAAGGAACGCACAGAGTCGTTCTGTGCCTCTCATCACATCCCAGGGTTATGAATGGACCTTCTTGCAGCATACACGATGTGATATCGGAATCGCACACGAACTGAAGGGGTGTTATTACGCCCACTCCCCTCCATCCCTGTTTCTCACCAGCCACGACCATACCAAAGTCCTAGCACACTGTGCCGTTTTGTTATTCGTGAAAGTATGAAGGCTGAAACTTGTGCAAAAGAATAACTACCAAAAGAGGTTTTGAGCAGAAATATGACGTTGTGTGACTATTTTCTCGCGAGTGGTGGTTGACTTGTGGACCCCGCCCGCGACGACCAACATGTACATGTATGGGGGGGGGGTAGCATTGACCTCCGTTCAGAACTCTGAACCTTACAACGAATTGTGGTCCCTAGACTCGGTACTTCGTGAGGACCTCACGCCAGTAACCAGAAAGAACGTGCTCAAGCCAGGCAAGACCTTGCACCTGTTTGGGAAGACCGAGCCCCTGAGGGTGCCGTACCGTTGTGCCACCTACCACTGTTAGAGGTCAGCCCGAGACACATTCGAAGGAAGAAAAATCTCAGAAGCCATTTGATCACGGACTTGAACCTTACCTAGCACGCCTAGGTACTTAGGTGATGTCTCACTGTGTGTGTGTGAGTGATACCGCTGTCGTGTGTCGGCGCCCCGTCTTCTACCTGAAGCTCGGTTTGCCCAGACGGAAGGGGCTGAATGTCTGTCTCCCTACACTGTAGAACCTTATGACCATCTATCCCTATGTATCCCTTTCGGGGACTTTACACCCCCAAGGTACTCGTTAAGATGCTCATGTTCCGCCTAGTCTTGTGATAGGGTTTGATAAACCCGTTGCGGCGCACACAAAAGTCACATGTGAAGGCGGAAGTGAAACTCATAACTGTATTACTCACAGCCAACACGGCCGCGGTCCTTTAGCGACGCCCCAGAGGAAAAAGCATGTGCCTAGGTCCCGCTTCTCTCCCTCCCGCGTCCTTGGGGGACGCCTCGTTTCACCGTCACATTTATCTCAGAAATCTCATACTTCTTCCCATTTCCTGTTCCTGCGTCTGTGCGAGGCGACAGGTTGTTACCTTTGCTAGGGAAGAAGAAGAGAAAAGGCGGCGGGGTCAACAAACTCCCCAAGGGTTCCTACTTGGAACTACTTGGAACCCTCGCGACCACCAGTACTCTCGTATCAACACAAGCAAACCATAGCGATCTCAATAGTCGATTTGAATGCACATTGCCTGTCTGCATTTGTTTTTTGCATTGGATTCTGCGCCAGCCAAACTTCCACTCGTAGATTCTGCCCGCACACCTGCAGCTCTAGACTGAGGGTGGCGTTGATGCCCAACCACCTGCACCCTTGGGGGACGGAGGTATTCGACAGATAAATCATGAACCGAGATGGTTCATATTGGAGTCATCAAGGAGATGGAATGAAGGTTCTGTAACTGGTTGAACGTTGTGCAAGGTTGACTCAGGAACCCGCCCGTACTTTGGTGTAAGCCCCTTTCTCATGGTGATAGAAATGGAGCCACAACAGCAAGAACGGGACACAGAGATCTTGCAACGGTAACCTGAGGGGAACAATGTGTTATCAGTTGAGTGACTCGCCATCCCATGGGCCGCAGCGGAAGCGCCCAGTTCCGTCCGCCGGTACGTACATACATACCTAGAAGCCTGGGCGGTCCAGTGGGCAGGAGAATGGGGTGTTCTCTGCAGCTGGGATGCCAAGTCAGCCCATCCATCACATTGACTGCGATGCAAGCACATGCGACAAGCATCCCACGCGTTCTGGGCGAGATACCATTGAGGTTTCGGGGGAGGGGAGGGCAGACCGTCACAGGCGGTACCATGCTAGCCCGTCTTCTTCAAGACATGTCACGACGCACAGGAGCACGAGAGCACCAGAACACACAATGCAGGGGTAAAGACGTGTTGTGTTGCTGAATAGTAGAATTTGCCTTCTATGTCTTCCGAGCCTACTAAAAAGAAATATCAAATAAGGGAATGGGGGTATCTCCTCCATCTTTGCCAAACCCGTGACAATCCAACAAATCGAAAAGCAGAAAAAGCATAACTCAAAAATCAACGCTGCAGCGCGAGCCACCATAAATAGGGGAATCCAGAAACAAAGGTTGTGATGGAGAAACAAAAAGACATTGTGCGCCCGGCGATGATTCCCTTTTTCGCCCATACCCGAGACAGCCCTGGAGCGACAAACAATGCCCGCGGCCATCCCATTACAAGTTTGCCCTGCTCGATGTTGAACAAATTCCCATTATCCCATCCCGTTGTTCGTGTCCCTATCCCGTTTGCCGATTCGTCGCATCCAATTACCGATCTTTTTGGTGTGCCGCCAGAGATAAAAAGGCATCCTGAGATGCGTTCGCAGGGCACCAATTGGTGTCCTTGTCTTGTTGTGTGTTATGATTTTGGTTGTTATATTTTGTTGTGTGGGCCATCCTCAACGAAGGAGGCTTGGGGTAGTATTGGAAAACATCCCTGGGTATCATTGTAAAATCCAGAAAGATGACAGCCACGCTGAGACGCGAGTCTCTAAGTAGTGTAAATATGACGGAACCAAGTCCCGAAGGAAATCCCGTAGACCAGAAATGACTCCTGAGTGAGACCATATCGTACAGCGTCGGTCGCACATTTTTGCGTTTCTTTCCGACTTGATTTTTTCTTCTTCTTCTTTGCTTGTTGGCTCTGGTGTTGTTATATTGTTGTGTGGGGGTTGTTAGGCATCGTGCACCTATTTACCGGGCTGCTTGAGGACCTCCTCGCAGTTGGCGTCGAAGCGCAGGTTCCAGAGGCGAACAGATTGCATGAAGCGCTCCGTCTTCTCCAGCTCGCGCTCTCGGCCAAACAGTGTCTCGACGAATTCGACACCGGAGCTCTTGCCCAACTGCGACTCCTTCTTCTTGCTAGCCTTGAGCATTGGCTGCTCACATGTCTTGAGAACCTTCCGCAGCTTGTCGGTGAGGCGCTCGCCAGACTCGATAAAATCCTCGACCATCTCCCTGTTGTCGAGGCTGCGGATGCGGGGAACACACTCCTTTGCACGCTTGATCTTGCCAGCCAACTGGATCAGCAGCAGCCAGAGATCGCCGGCCATCTCGGAGATGGGAGTCGACGGGCTGTGCAGGTAGACGGTCCAGTCATAGATCCACTTGCCCAGGCTGTTGGCATCGAACACGGAGCCGAGTAGCAGGATGGGCTCCTCAGTCGGGTCCCAGTTCTTCAACGAGTAGCCTGATGGGATGCGGTACCTCCTGGCGTCGGCCTCGGTCGCCTTCCTGGCTGTTGGTGGAACCTTGTACCCAGAAGTGGCAGGCCGTGCAGACTGTGGTCGTTGAGGGGTTGACTGGGAAGCTCGTCGCATGTGTGACGGACGGCGAGGCTCCTCGTAGTGCCGCGGGTCGTACCTGTCGAAGTCATCCGCGTGACGATGGGACGAGTTCTGTGTATTGTAGTGGCGATCAGTTCCTTGCCCATGGTCATAGCCTGAATAGTAGGACTCCTCGTCCATCATGCCGTGCCGCTTCGACGTCGACCGCGCGGGTATCACATAGGTGATGCCGTTGACCTCGATGACTTCGTCCTCGTCGGATTCCCCATGTGAATCGGGGGACCGATAATAGGAATAGGAACCTCGGCGTTCACGCTTGGGGCGCATTCCGGAGAATGATGGTTTTCGCGATGATCGCGATGCACTCACATTGACAGGAGCGGCGGTAGTCGAGTAGAACCCGTCGCTGTTGTACCGTGGCGAGAGCGCCGCCGGGCGTGGGCCTGAATACTCGTGCATGCCGCTGCTGATGTGGCGAAAGTGCGCTCGCGTTGCAGGTCTCTGAGGTGTCGACGCATAGTAGTATGCCGGTCCTCGAGGAGATGGTGTCGGGGAAGGACTTGCGAAATGGTCCTTGTCGTAGTAGTACTCCGCGCCGGGAGTGGACCCGTAGGGAGAAGCGTAGCCGTTCATCTTTCCTATCTCTTGCTATTCCTTGCTGACATCCAACTTATGGAAGATTCGCGGCTTTGGTCGTCGTTTATGTTGGGTGAGAAGATGTTGTTTTAAGTTTTTGCAGTTGTGAAAAAGGCGTCTGTGTCGGGACGCATGAGAGAGTGACACCTGTCACCTTGGAATGTAGTCGGTCGGAAGAGGAGAAGAAGACCGTCTGTTATTCGCAAACATGACCAAGTGTTGGTGTTTATTTAAATCGTCCGTCAGAACGATATGTGAGCATCAAGTATGTGTGCACCACGCCTGTGATGGGTGACTCCTGGAATTCACTGGAACACTCGACGAGGCCAGTGACTGTATGTGCGTTGGTATGCTTGAGAAGCGTGACTTGGAAGGTGAACTGGTAAAAAATGGCAGAAGCCAATATGGCAGAGGAAAGTCACAGAATTGTGAGGTTGGAGATTGGGTGTGACGGGTTTAAGAATATTTCCTCAAGGACCCAGTGTTGAGAGGCGGGGGGGTGTTCGATGGGTACCACAGGATCATCCCAACCTTGGAACGTGCTAATATCGTACACCCCTGTACCAAGCTAAGCAGGGGGGAGAATGAGTCCCAAATGAGTTCCGTGCTTGCACCTCGTGGAGACTATGTAGTGGAGGAGGGGTGGCGATATAATAGTACGTCGTGGTACGTCCAGACCAGCCGATGACTTCTGTTAGTCACCCTGCGAGAACCAGCCACAAGGTTCCACACCGTTGGGGCTTTCGTCTCTTCGCACTGGAGTAGCGAGGTTTCCAGTCCCCAAGCTCAGCTGCAGTGAATTCTCCCGAAAATAGCAGGAGATCGGGGCAGGGCAACCCTCAGTTGAAGAAAAGCCGCGAGGGTCGTTCGCGATGTGAACACAGTCGTCAGGCACACGGACGCGCCGAAGGATTCTCACCGGCAGACGGTGAGTATGTCCTAGTTGAGCGATACTAGGTTTGCGATCGCTGTACTAAAAGTCTGATCACGAGCCAGTTCAGGGGATTTGGGTAAGCGAAATTGGCTTTTCAGCAACGGCCGGGATGTCAACCAGTGTCGCGACTCCGGATGTTATATTCCAAGACCGGGCCCCGTGAAAAATTTTCTTTCTCCCGGTCCTGTTTGCGAAAGTGCAAATTCGATATCAAGTGCCTTGATCTCCGTGGCGGCTCGAGACAATTTCAATTGCCAGGGTTTCCGGGCTTCCGTCCAGCCCGTAACGTCGTGGGACTCGGGAGTGGTGGATTCAGCTGAAGGAAGGGGCCGCTTTCACTTTCGTCCTCCACAAATCGAAGCCTTCCGGAAGGCCAGAATGGATATATACCAGGTATACAACTGTTGAGGGTCCCCTGTCGATTCGGTATAAGTCGAAGACCATGCGGCGAGATGATACGAGACTTTCCAAGGTGAATCGACCGATGTCTGGTGGCGCGTTGTATGATGGATCTGGGGAGGTGGCCTCACCGCAATGATCTGCTTTTGGAGATGAAGAGTGTCCAGGCGTCCAAGGACAGCCAGCCACGACCGGAGGATAGCCAGAGTCGACTGGCGATGAACGTGAGAGTTGCTGGAGAACTTGCCCCTTTAGTAGAGAACTTCCCTAGTTGGCCAACGGCTGGTCTATTCAGGTGCAATGCCGTCTATCCTTAATGTAATTTCGCGATCTGCCACAGCTGAGAAATGTCGGTCCGCGTTCGTATCGTAAGGCCGTACGTACGGAGTACCGTAGCCAGAACTCCTGCAGGTGATACAGCTGCGGGCATCTGCAGCTAGGGACACCATGTATCCAGTCTGTACTGTAATCACAGGCTACTGCGCGACACAATCCACAGGCCACAGGCCACGGGTCACGGGCCACGGGCCACGGACCACGGCCGGGCCTTGCTGATCCCGCGTGTACCGGCGCTGGAGACTGTCAACAGGCAATGACAGCACTTGAGGCCTCAAGGTCGGGAGGTGCGGAATGGTAGGCTGTCAGATTGCAAGATCCTACACCCAAAAGCAGGTCGCGACCAAGTTGTTGTTGCTTGACCACAGGCGGGAGGCAACACCAACGCTTTGTTTGCCCTGGTTCCGCACACCGAAGACGCGAGCTAAGTGGTATCGGGCAAACCTTCTAGGCCACGAACGGGCCTTTAATCTTGTGAGCTGCCTGCCTGATGACGACTCCTGAGATCAGGCCGGGGTACCTAGGTAGGTGAGGGGGGCAACGATACTGTTAATGGATGTTTCGTTAGAAGGAGGCTCATTCACGGTTGCAATATGACGTGGACCAGGCACCAAGATGATGACGCTGATGAGGGAGTACGTTTGAGGAACAACTGATAGAAAATGGGGAGTTGAATGAGATCAACGCGTAGAAATTATCCAGGCAGGAAGGTTTCCGAGGTCAATGGCTCGTAACCTCCCTTCCCATCCATCCCACGTAGAGTTAAAAGCCGGTGTGAAATCCCCTCATCTTCACGGTTCAGGTGACCTCTTCAACCACCACCATCTTCCTATCTCACCGCGGCCCCAAAAAGTAATGGTCGTGCGCAAGGCAATCCACAGGTAACCCACCGTAACCGTCGTGATGGAAGACCGTGGCTGCGTGGGCCTCTTCTGCATGTGGCAGGCTCCATATCTCTTGCACACATGCAAGATCCAATGGTGCCAGATCCACGGCGTCCATCACTTCACATCACATGGAGAAATCACCAAGTGTGTGTGCGTAATTAAGTGCTGACTACAGCTGACATTCTGCGGCTAGCCACTGAGCAAACAATCTGATATCGACAGGCGCAAATTGATTGTACCTGTGCACCAATCGTCACTCGGCTCTACTGTCAATGTACGGATGTAGTATGGCCAGCGTCTCTTTAGCCGCGGGCTGAGACGTGCACGCCGTCCCCCAGACCACACCACAGCGAAATGCACAAGTGACATTCTCGGGAAATCACTATCTGACACCTTTGATGACGGTTTTGCGCTCCTTCACGATCTTGACCTCGGTAAACGTTTTCACTTAACTCACTCGTACGGTATTCCGGGTCATTCCCTTCCTTGTGCGCGGCCAGCAGCCAATTGTAAGGATACAGATGAAGACTCCATCGAAGTCCGGCGCAATTTTACGCATTGTCAATAGCCTTTAACGGCCCCGAATTGGACCAGATCCGACATTCTTTCGGGCCAGTGGCGAACCCCTCAGCGCTGTCAGGTCCATGGAAGGGTCTAGCCGCCCTTCTGTATGATTGTAGATCAAGACACTATTACTGTTGCTCCAAGCTTCTGGGTCTTTACCAGGAGTTCATGCACTTCCCCGGCGAATGGGATGTTATCCTAGGGATTCTGACATGTTCAGCTCCATCCTTCGGCCATGATGCCCGGTGATGCCATCCGGCCAGACGACTCGACGGCAAAAAACGGCCTCCTGAGAACCGGCCGCGCCCAAGACTGGTGCCTTGTCAACACCCTCGCAAGCCGTGTAATGCCAGGCAGATAAGAAGCGGCCGGCTCGTCGACGACCACTCAGACATACTATATTGTCCTACTTTGCGGCCACAAGTGGGTTGCTTGCCGGCACGAGTCGCACTGCCCACCAAGCTTCGTTGGTCAACGTAGACATCTGGATGGATGGATGGGTCGCATATCCGGCCTGGAGAGATAGTACCCGGCATCACATCAGTGCAAAACTTCGCACGTAAGCTGGTGGTCTCCTTGGCTGATCCGGACTATGGCTTGCAAAGCTGGGTTTATTGGTGCCAGAGATATTCGTGGGACTGGACCTGTTTCTCATATCGGTCATCAAGGATACTCCCAGCGGCGAGCCGCCACTCCACACCCTGGGCTGGCCACCTTGTTATCCACGATGATGCGGACACTACGACCTCGGGAGTCGCCGGTGTCAAAGAATAAGGACATATCCGCGGACTGGAATTCGCAAGGATCTTCCCGGCCGAGTCGAGTGAAGTTATGCACGATCTACGAGAGGAAAGACGATGTCCTTGGACACAATTCACATCTCGATTGGACATATTCCCCATACAGTATCCCAGCACGGCCAACGCCTCGACTGAAAGACAGCCACAGCTGGACCCGTTGCGGGCTCTGATCTCATGATGTTCATCACCCCACGCCCGAGTCTATTGGGGCTATGGGGGTGTGTCAAGTCGAACAAAAACTCTATCTCAGTTCTCATCGACTTTCTGTTCTCACCGTGCAGGTAACCAGCATATCTATCCCTGTCAAAAGACTGCATGAGCGTCTCAAGTTTTTGTGGGTATCCACAATTTCACACCTCCTTTTGACATTGTACCCACCACACCCACTAATCTGACTTCATCCTCCCAGTCAAACCTCGATTCGTCCTCCTTCCCCTCTCACTTGTCCGGGACTGAGCAATCTAGAATTTTCTCAAGGCCAGGGTTCGTATTGCTCATCCCCATGGCAAGTCCTGAATGCCGTCATATGTCGCCGGTCAGGATGCTCCTATCCTATAGTAGCGGTATTTCGAAGTGAGCGCGTCAGGGAGAAGAGACGATAACCATAAAGTGCTTTGGATGACTCCCGCAACGGCGTCATGATATGATGCAAATTGGGTACGTTGCTGCCATGGCATGTTGCGATCAGCATAGCATGCGTGGCAGCCCAACATGTGCAGGAAAAAAAAGAAGGTTTCCTACACGAAGCCGCATCCAGACGAATATGCAATCATTCAAAACTTGTTCCTCGTTGCAACAGACCAATTACGGTTCATGGCAACGCGGGCTCCATACATGCTGCAGCTCCTCCAGGATCAGCGTCCTCCCGATTGGAGGCTCCAGACGCGGCCTCGGACAAATGACGGCCAACGGTTCCCGCGACAGCATCACTTTTTGGACATTTTTTTCTGGTGCGGGCCGCCCTACACGCAGACCTCTCCATCGCCATGCAGCTCAGTCGATCCATGCGTATTTGGGTACTTACGTAGTGAGCTCCTCATCCTGCGCGATCATGGAGACTTACCTTACCCATCGCTTGGCTCAATTGGTCCGAACGCCCTGGCACCTGGGTATCTCATGCAGCTTGAGGAAATTTTCACCTCTTGTTAAAATCCCGGCATGCCCAACTACTGCAGGACATATCTAAGCCACCCCGAAAATAACATCTCGAGGAGTCGGTCAACGTGTCTCCATGACGACGAGGGCTTCACAACAAAGCAAGGTCGGGCTGATCAGAGGGGATGCAAAGTTTCAGATATGACTCGTCTTCGTCGACTTCGAGAGGATTACTCGAGGACACTCACCGACAATCGCCGGCGAAGTCATCATCGTGCGCCATCAACCTTCCAAGGTTGGTAAACAGCAGCAGGACTGGCTCACGTTATCTACCCCCTCGTCTTTGTATAAGGGATCACCGGGCGGCATGCATATGTCTCGCCATGCAACGCAGCAAGCTCTGCATATATATCATGGTGGTCCAGTTATTGCTCTGATATGCAAGAAGTTTGCATCATAGTAGATAATTGCACTAACACATCTCCTATAGCCTTTCAGTAATAGGTATTACTATTGCATATCCCCGCTACCACCAGGCCTATGGCTGTGCACGCCTGCCACAATCTGTTTGCTAGTTCCGTTCGACGTTGCGGATGTCGGGTTGGTGGCCAGAACGCTCGATTGCGGACTTTACATCAACTGCAGGCATGAGGCGAACTGTTGGGGCCTCCAAGCCTCCAAGAGGGGTCAGGAGAACGGTTATCTACGGACGCTACCGATCTGTTATGTTGGATACAACGACTGTTTGCTTGCGCGTTGGTCGAAAGGTGCCTGTGTTCAAAGAAGTGAGGCCACAGTCAAGGACTAATAGCAGGCCCTGGTTGATACTAGCATCGTTACACCCCGCTCTCCTGCTGTATGCGGGAAGAACCACTGGCGCCCCAGAATTGCCATCCTGCAGATACTGCTCCTACGTTGAGATGGGCTCCTTCGATCTCTTTCTACTGGTGTCTCCAGGCTGGGAGGGGGATTCATGTGCTCCTACTCTGATCCCATTAAGGCCACACTTTGTCTTTATGTTCATCGACTGATACAGGCATTTCACGTTGACGCTTCTAGCCTTCCGTTTCTTCCGGGGTTTGAATATAATGTTCCGACAAAAGTGGCGTGTATTACCAGATGACTTACGGTTAAGGTTGGATTGGGCATTACCAAGGCGAGCCACCTGAGCCATCGCCTTCCATAATCCCCTAGGACACCCGGTACCCATGGGTCGTGAAGGGCATGATAATAATATGCAAAGATAGATCAATACTAGACTGCAACAGCGTAGGGAGAGGGCATCATGCCCGCAGTATCCTCCTCGAACTTGTTGACCCAAGAATCCGCCTCGTAGGTTATACCACCATGTAGCAAGGCATAGGTCTAAGCTTTGGATACTATTACACCCAGATACCGGATAGGCAATGTACTCCACGGCAGAGAATCACAGTCGTGAAAGAGTACAACAGGCCGCTCAAGCTGTACCGGTACCGGTACTGCGGTGCTACCTGTCGAATAACTGTAAGGCTCACCCACAGGCGGGTAGTCAGCAAGGGAGGCCCTGTAGATCTGCAGAACTGCCTGCATTAAGCCCCGAAGCCAGAGGGTTTTAGCAGCACTACAGGTACCAGAACACTGGGTCGCCATGTGGTTGCAATCTGTCGGTTCAGGCTGCGTCTGCAGGTCGGGTGGCAAAGCTACCCCCGGATCGACATACTTTAAGTGCCCAGTCGGGTGCCAGCGAGTAACAGGAACCTGCTTTTCCACCTCGACACTTTCAACGACTTCCAACCAAGTAACTGTCTTCAGGATGAAACAGACAAGTCCACATTTTGAGTCACCATTTGCAGAGAAGGCCTCCCAGCCTACGTCATATCCAAAGATTGGGAATTAACAATTTCAGAACCCAAGACCCAACGAGGCAGCGCTTCAATACGCGCACCCCTACATATGTACCTAGTTCGATAGGGTGAGGCGTGTTGGCGACTTCACACACCATATTTTCAAACAACCACTTGTAACTACGTGCAACACACCCCTTCCTGTCGATGCCCCGGCCAATATCATTCCAAAGTGCGATTGATGCAAGCAAACAAAGGTCCGACATCCTGTGGGCTGCATGGACGAATGACACCTGCCACGACTAATTCAATGCCGTCACTGGCCTTCCATCAAACGCCTCCGTATCGCCCTGCGGCTCTAATCCGGTTCAAAGGTGCCGAGCAAGATGCAATATGACTCATAAGGGGGAAGAGGCCTCGCTCTGTACCATAGCCGTGATTCGTATTCATAGCCTCACATTCTATCCACGACAACGGAGCCAGCCAGCTGTGGCGTATCGGGTCCCAAAGCCCGTCCCTTTGCCACACCTTCGCCACAGGACCACGAAACAAGCCTACCTTTGAAGGGATCTACAGGACGACCTAGGCAGTAGCGATGACAATTGAAGGGCGAAGCGGCTTGATTTACCAGTTTTGCCCCGGAGGTCCTGGATCCTCGGACAGCTTGCCATGCGACAGGGCTAAGGTAACCCGTGGACCCTTTGCTGTGTTGGACCATAGGTGGCGGCAACTACGACAAATCTGTGACGGCTGAGCAGGCAGCAGCCATGATTAAAGGCTACTTGTGCTTTTATGGACGTCAATGGAGGGCGAGTAACACCCCTGGAGTCGATATCTGGTCCGGCAAAACAGGTCGATAGCGGTCCGAGCATACGACCGTCAAGCAGGCAGTCACATGCACACGCGTACGCTTCATCGATCGATCGGTGTCGTACAACCACTCTTATTCGTCGATTTTACGGCCCATGGAACGCGTTGAGCACGTCGATCATCGTAGTCTCCTTGGCCGGTCCATGTCATTGGCTTCGAGGGGGCGATCTGAGTCACAGACGAAGGGACTGTGGCGTGTGGGTTGGCCTAGAGTTCCTCTACCCTCTTGTACTATACGGGCACACCACTGGAACAGACACTTGCACATTGGGACTCCGGTACAGGACCCTTCGGAGGGATTGTGCCCTGGACAGTGCACCGCACACTGGTCCGGTTGAAGCAATGCCAAAGACAACCTGCTGGTTTCAGAGGAACGTTTGAAGGATGGAAACCTCAAAAGCTAAGGGTTCGACGTGTGAATGACCCTTCACGAGGGAGTTTCTTTGGCTAAAGCCCTTAACGTGCTGCATAGATCACTGGGTCTTGCAGTAGGACGGGGAAGAACTGCGTGCCCTGTTGCACGACTTCTCTTTCGTGGGATTTGTATGCAAATGCTGAGTTATGCATCGTAACAGACATTTGAAATATAGCAACTTATACAATACACAATGAGGTTTTTTGGGCCACTGAAAGTCCGCCTGCACCGCCATCCATTCCCTAATCAGAGATGTCGAGCTCCAAGACAGCCGCTTCGTATGATTTGGGTGAACCTGGAAAAACACCTCTCGGAGTTGTGGATACCATCATATTTGAATGTCTTCAAGTTTTTGTGTTACAATTACATACTACTCTCGTAATGTTGTCACATGAGCAACGGCTTTCAGAAGAACTAGGACTCCTGCCATGATACCAACTGATAAACAACTTTTACGATCACTGTCGAATAATCAAAGCCAGGCCGAATCTTCGTGGCGTTGTAGATAACATTCGACTAGATGAGAGGAATACGATCCCCACGACCGACAAGAGTCTCCCACTCTCGGGCCTCGACATTTATCGCAGACCCATATCATTGTCATGAGTACGGGCTATGTGCCTTAGCTTCTAGCGCATTTTCAGACTGGTAGTATAATGGTAGAATCATAAGACACATCTAGATTGACCTCTAGATCTGGAAATTATACAGACTCACAAACAAACCGCATAACTACCTAGGTATTCCTACCTTTTGACTGCTGCAACTCTACAGGTAACGACTCTATTATGAGACTGACCCAGAAGCCGCTGCCTTGATCACGATTTCAATGCATGTCGAAAATAAGTACTGCCTGTCTGGTGAGCCCAGTCCCAAAATCCTCCGACTCCAGGCCCTTGGCAGGGTAAGACTTGGAGCCGGTGATTCCATAATTCCGGCTTACACGATACCTTTTCCAGTAGTCTTATTCGTGCCATCGGAAATAGA
This sequence comes from Cytospora leucostoma, assembly GCA_003795295.1. Taxonomy (NCBI): domain Eukaryota; kingdom Fungi; phylum Ascomycota; class Sordariomycetes; order Diaporthales; family Cytosporaceae; genus Cytospora; species Cytospora leucostoma. Next base: position 138,924 of record LKEB01000055.1, on the reverse strand, counting down.
CTTGCCTGGAAGGGCAAGTCCGTTCCCCGATATATCCGGGCTTCCCTCAACGCCAGGACATAACGCTGACCACGAATTAACCCCGATCTGGAATGCAAGCCCAGAGAATATCTTACAGGGGAATACTAAGTTTCATGGCATTTTTAAGCATGGGAAGTATTGGCCCGCGTCCATCTTGCGTAGACACTGGCAACATTGATGTCCGAGTATATAAGGCTCGATATCGCCTTCGACATTGACAACCAATTTTCTCATCATCACCGCTAGATACTCACCTTGCGAGACACTGACTTTGACAAAGACTCGATCATCAACCAGCCTCTTTATAAATACGCCCCCCAGAGCAGCAATACAACCAACATGTCTCCCAAGTACGCGAAGGACCAGCCCGCTGCTTTCCTTAATAGCATTGAACGAGTTGCTATCGTCGGTGTAAGTGGCCAACGTCGTCCAACTAACCTCACCTCGATGAGTTTGATACGGTGCTAAGACTCCATCCATCAGGCTGGTGGCAGAATCGGGAGATACATCACCGAGGAATTGCTCAAGACCGGCAAGCATAGCGTGACAGCGCTTACCCGACAAGGCAGCACCAACAAGGTTCCTGAGGGCGTCAACGCTGTCCCAGTGAATTACGATGACGAGCAGTCGCTCGTGACAGCGCTCCAGGGACAGCAGGTCCTCATTATAACGATGTCCGTCGCGGCGCCCCCAGATACACAGAGCAAGTTGATCAGAGCTGCCGCAGAGGCCAAGGTCCCCTACGTGTTTCCAAATGCCTGGGGCCATGATATTGGCAACGAAGATCTACAGAAGGATACCCTGTTCAGTCAGGTCGGTAAGTAGTCAGACCTTGCAGTTGCTCTTTCACTGGAATCCCTCGGAGGATGGGCTGACGACCGACTCGCAATCTTCTAGCCGAGGCTCGCAAAGACATCGAGTCCCTGGGCACGAGCAAATGGACTGCTGTCGCTTGTGGGTTCTGGTACGAATTCAGCCTGGGCGGCACGGCAGACAGGTACGGGTTCGAGTTCGGCTTGGACAATAGATCGGTCGTCTTCTTCGATGACGGCAATGCCAAGATCAACACCAGCACTTGGAGACAGGTTGGCCGTGGCGTCGCAGCCTTCCTGAGTCTCAAAGTGCTTCCCGAGGATGAGGACGACACGGCCCCTGCCATCGAGAACTGGGCAAACAGGATCTTGTACATCTCCAGCTTCCTGGTCAGTCAAAGGGATATGTTTGAGAGCGTCAAACGTGTCACCGGGACCACAGACGCAGAGTGGAAGATCACGTACGAGGACTCGGAGCAGAGGTACAAGCGATCCGTCCAGGAGCTGCGGAATGGAGACAGGAACGGATTCGTGCGACTGTTGTACACCCGTGTCTTCTATCCGAATGGGGACGGCAACTACGAGACGAGCAAAGGCTTGGCAAATGAGAGTCTGGGCTTGCCGGAGGAGGATCTGGATGAGGCTACTAGAGAGGCGATTCGGTTGGCAGTGACAGGCGAGTGGAAGTATTGAGATCTGGGGGCTGGTATACGCGGTCAGAATTGGGGGCTCTTGGAATGACATGAGACGAGGGTTTGTAGATGACGATCAGGAAAGTCTTGAAATGCCATACATTTCATCATCACATCATTACTCAAGTGTAATATGGGCTTTGATTGTCGAATCTCCGGTTGGTCTTGCACCAAGAACATGTGCTGCATGCCTCACTGCCACACACTCGCTGTCTTGACGCCCGTCTTCTTCCCTTCCTGATAGGTTTCTGATAGCCCATTGTACATCTTCTTAATCCTCTCGATCTCCACCAACCACTTTGTCTTCTCCTCTTCATTCTCAACTTCGCCCACCAATTCCGCTAGACTCATCGCCGTGAAGAACTTGTTCCGTCGGTTATACAACGGCCGCTCTCTCAGGCTCTCATCGGTATCATCGGGCGAACGCACTCGAAATACCTCCTCGAGGATATCGATATCATACGGGATACCAAACAAATCCCGTGAGTCCTCATAGGTGAAGAGGTAGTAAAACTCGTTGAAGCCAGCCCATGTGATGCCGCTAAGGCAGAGAGAACATGGCTCATGAGTGGCGAAGAAGATACACTCTTTCGGGCTGGGACGAGGTTGTTCTGTGGTGTCTGGCGACTTGAAGAACTCCTGTATGCAGTTGATCTCTCCGTGCAGTAAGGGGGATACGCGCTCGTTGTTGGTGGCTACGGTGTGAGGCGTTAAGTCTGACCGCTTGAAAATGGCAGCACCGAAGAGCTTGCAACCGGACGAGACGCCACGGGAAGTAAGAGGAATTATCTCCTGCTCGTTGGTGGTAAGTATGGCGGAGATGAGATCCGCGGGGGGTTGCTTGAGTGGTGTCATGGTGCTGGGGTCTGCAGTACCTCTCCGAGCGCAGGCGATTTCCGCTAGGTGGTGAATGATGGTCAATACAATGATTTGGCTAATTTGTCTTCGAAGGGTACTGAAGATTGCCGTCCTTTCACACGATGCTATATCCCCAAAGTACCTATCTTAAGTCCTGAGTGGGCATATCAGGCATGTGGGGCGGGGGCGGAGCGGCATTGATCGCTGAGTGCCGGTTGTTACAGCGTCGGCGACCTCCGATAATGCTCACCAAGGTCTATAATATCACGTGGCAGTCCTGGGCGGCTGATCTATATAATCTTGAGAGGCAAGAGATCAGTGACCACTAGATGGAAAGGTCTTCATGTGTTGTAAAATCAACCTTGTTTCATTCAAAGCAGACCGTCCTGAACTTACACACTGACCAGCCCAGGCCTGTGGACTTCCGGGGCGTTACAGTGTTGTACCCACTAAAGTCCGCCGGCCGAGTCGGTTCCGGGGAGCAGGATGAGTGGGCCCTAGGCCTTAGGCCTGCCGTTCATTCGGCGCTCGAGGCTAATTTTCCGGGTGTTTAGATCAGGAAACTCCATCCTCAAGCTCCTCGTTCGGGTGTACTTGGGTACCTGCACGCAAATTGAAGACGTCCGTCACAGAATGCATTACATTCGTTTGATGAGGCCGCCCAGCCTGGATGGAAAGAAGAACCTAAAGGTTGTTCTCACCATTACGACCGACCTGGGTGACTCGTTCCTGAACCCGGACGAGCCTCTCCCAATCTCAGTCTGGCTTACAAAGTGGCCCCAAGCGGGTGCTGACATTTGTCTGACTCCCAGGAAGAATGGAAAGACCAAGGTCTTCTGGCGTACAGGAATGAGGGTGCTGAAGCTGGAGCTACCGGTCCCCGACATAATCCTCCAGGTTTTGGGGAAGACACCGCGATCGACAGCAGATCCGATACCGATAATTCATATCGACGCTTCTCATAGCCTCAGACTCACTCCGAAAGCTGAGAATATTCCATTCGATCAAGAAGGTCGAGTTCTGGCCGTCCAAGCCGGATTCCCGAGGCCCACGGATAACGAGCCGACATTCGAGGCCTCGAGAGAGTTTGCGCTTCCCGGGGAGGGATGTCTGCGCGTGTGTGAAGAGATAGGCGAGAGCATTGACCGGCACGTGTGGGATGCAGGCGTGGTAACCATGGGCATACTTCTGAAGATATGTCAGAACGGCTCTCCGGATCATTATTGGGACAGAACGCCACTCCTGACACAACTCCTGTGCTCTGTTGCGCCCGAGCACCCGCTTAATGTCATCGAGCTGGGATGCGGCGTCGGAATCTTGGGCCTCGGCCTCGCGGCTGCGTTGTATAGGCGGAGTCCTTCGCTAGGGAATTCTGAAGAGCCATCGCAGGTACCCAGCAACATTCTCTTGACGGATTTGCCAGCCGCCGAGCAAATAGCAGTCAAAAATATTGCTTCAGAAAGGCAGGCGAGGGAACATAAGCCTCACGGCAAGCCCAATGTGAGGACCAATTTCGAGATCCTGGACTGGGAAGACGGCAAGACGGGCAAATTGGGTCCCCAGACGAAGGCAAGAAGCTGGGACCTCATCATCATCAGCGACTGTACCTACAATGTGGACATGCTCTCTGCCTTGGTGGGATGTATATCTGCACTGCATAAACTATCCACGGATCTGGGCCAGAAAAGTCCCAAGGTTATGCTGGCTACTAAGCCGAGGCACTCATCAGAGAAGGCGCTATTTGGCCTCATGGAAGGGGATGGCTGGAAAATTCTCGAGCATGCAAGCCAGCCTCTGCCCGTGCTGGGGTTAGATAATGAGTCGGTGGAGCTATATCTGTTCGGTAAAGACGCAAGTCCTTTACAAGAGCCAGAGGAGTCTACGTCGTCGAGGTCGAAGCGCAGAAAATTACGCTGAGTAGCCCATGGTGTGACGTTGAGGCTGTATAGAAAGCGATACGCCGACATAATCGTCAGCTGAAACCTGGATCATAAAGACCTTCGCCCTTGCTCTGTACTATGTGCTCGTTTGCTCTCATTATTAGTAAGGACTGGGAGTCACGGAATCTATGCGCAAGGTATCATCAGCACAATACGTGTGGTGGCTGCCTGAAAACAAGCCAGCATCGCGATAACCGGCCATATATCAGCTCCAGGTACAGCGATGGCCGTCATTGATGGTCAGTTGGAAGTCGTGTATCAGGAGATGGATCCAGGCACGAACCAATAGGATGCAGGACATACATGATGAGGCTCTGCGATGTCATGCGATGCTTGAAAAGTGGGACGGGAATTCTTGACAGTTGATCTGGAGCCGAACCGATTGGCCAAAGATTATCTTCAGCGAATCAGAGCATACGTAATTCCAAGCACATCATTCTTTAAGGGAGCCCTTGTCTTGGTGGAGCATCTGGACCCGACAGATCGTCCCACCCTCGGCAGGTGGCCTCCAGATTCGAGTCCACTCCATGTCTTAATGGCCCGATATAAATACTACAGCTTGCCCCTTCCATATAGCTGTCAAACCCGACCACACTACCACATCAAACAGATTCTCCACCGTCAACAATCACACAACACAACAAACGAACTTTCATCTTGAATTGCACTATCAACCTCTCCGATCAATCAACCCTCTGAGATCTTCATCAACCATCAACCAAAACTCATATCAACAATGGCCTCCCAAGTCGCAAAGTCCTCCACCTGCTGCGGCAAGAGCAACACCTGCGTCTGCGGTAAGTTTGCATATCCCACGGACATGCACAAGTCCGCCTGGTCCTTGAAGAATTCTTACTAATATCCAATCCAGCCCAGCAAGCCAAGTGCTCGTGCGGACAGCAATCCGCCCTCCACTGCACATGCAACAAGGCGGCCCAGGAGAACACTGTCACCGGTGCCCGCTGCTCTTGCCGCGCGCGTCCTGCTGGCGAGTGCACCTGCGACAGAGCTCAGACCGAGAACGTCAAGCCTGCCGGTAACGCTTGCGCCTGTGGATCCCGCGCTGCTGGTGAGTCATGACACTTCGGAGTTGGCGATGCAGAGGTTCCGTTGCTGACAAGATGTCCCAGATGCCTGCACTTGCGAGAAGGCCGCTGATGGTGGATACACGCCCAACGACAACGAGATCGACTTCACCACCAAGAAATAGATGAGGGTTGCAACAGTGGAGTTCGCAACATGACTTCATCACCTATTCTTCGACACATGGATTCTTGGCGACCGAACCTGAGCTTATTGTCGACAATTACCTCCATATATGCCCCGTCACATTTTGAGACATCGTGGGCCACATTGAGGTGCCACACACATGTCCGAACTAGCATGTCGGCGAAGAACGGCGACACGGGATGTTGGCAGCCTCGTGTTAGGCACCTGTAATGATGGATAGCGTCGACGCATTGGTCCCTGCGAGGAGTGCGGGAGACCATGGAGGAGTATTATTTGCAATGCCGTCCAGATCCAGCCACACTATCCTGGCTGTGACGGGCTATGCTCTGCAAGGAAGCACCTTTTCCCCCGTCGCTCTACGAATATCCGTCAGTGATCGGCGAGGACGATTTATGGTATCGCCTGCGTCAATGACTTGCGCCAGGGTCTTAGGGCGGCGGCAGCGTCGAGGCGGAAAGACCCCGACGGGCAGCCTCCTAGATAGTTCGCAGTCTAGTTTAGATACCCTAATGCACAAAAGCATTCATATTCTCAACTTTCTTGCAGTCCTTCCTATCTATGTCTTCTTTTTCACCACCTGAGTCAGTCGAGGGCCTGCTATATAGTCTAATCTCTTCCATAATGTTGCAAGTAACTGTTCCAGTCAACTCCATTGAGCCTTGGTCCCCATGACTCCCTCCGTATGAAGACGTCGGTGATTTCCTGGGCACTTTGACACTTCTCTCTCAGGTGGAGGAGTATTCTAATGTGTCAGGATGGAGTGGCGTTGACCAGCACCTTGTGTTACGCTCGGCTTCTCGGCCATGGTCGTCCGAGACTACCTTGGACTTTTAGTCTGACATCGAGAACGTATTCCGTGTAATTGATGCTAGTGTAGATGGAAACTGATTGATCAATTGTGTTGTCACTTCTGCTGCCAGTTGCAACAGCATCTTGCTCCATGATGTACCCATCTACCTGCTGTTGCCATCAAAACCGTCAATAATGAATAGACTTCAGAATTGCGTGTGAATCTTTCTTGCGTCCTCTTTCTCCCGGATTGATCAAGAGTAGGATTCTCTGGTGGTCACCGCAGGTCGGGAACAAAGAACCTTGAAAGTTTTGGTGATCACGGTCGGGTCGAGAAAGGCCTGATGCAAGCGGTCAAGGCGGAGCTTCCCATTGGTGAATTGGTGGATATGCCCCGAAACCCCTTGAGGTCCCTCCCGAAAGGGTGGAACTGCCTGCCGTCAAGTCAACTGGGGAGCATCTCAGAAACGCGTCCTGTGGAGTAAACGCACAGACTCCCGCCATTTGTTCCACAGTAGCGCGGCCCTGCTGCCCTGTTGACATTTTAGCGTATGCTAGTCCTCGATCGAGGAAATGTCTCCACAGCAAAGCACAGGGAACCGACATCTGGAGTAAATAAACCCACGGCTGCCCTCCTCAACTCACAACCCAAATCAACACAAACCTCTCCAAAACACTTTGCCTGTTTGCAACTTGACCACATACTTCACCTCTGCGCTCAGCCAAAACTGACGAACATTTCTCGATCACTCAATCCCCGATTGATCATATCCCCAACCAATCAATCAGTGAATCAACAAACCCAAGATGCCTCCCAAGAAGGCCGTCGCAGCTATCGCTGCGATCGCGAAAACCATCAAGAACGGTGTTTCCAAGAAGAGCGCCGACAAGACTTCGGCTGCAAAGAAGCCAACCGCCACTAAGAACGCAACCGCAAAGAAGTCGGTCGCCAGCAAGAACGCGACCGCGAAGAAGACGGTCGCCAGCAAGAACGCGACCGCGAAGAAGACGGGCGCCGCTAACACCAAATCTGCCTCCGCACCCAAGAAAACCATGACTCCACGCGATGAGCCGAAGCCACGTGCAAACACCTCCCGAAAGCGCAAGGCCACCTCCGAAGACGAGGAGGATGAAGCACCCACCAACAAGAAGGCCAAGGCCGACAAGACCAGCCTGAAGCGTAAGTCCGCTGACGATGCAGACGAGCAGCCCAAGAAGAGGGCCAAGTCTGCTTCTGCCGATTCGAACGCTTCCACGAAGAAGCCTACTCCTAAGTCCGCTACCCAGAAGCCTGCTGTCCCCAAACCTGTCACCCTCAAGATTGGAGTTCAGATCAACTTCGCCCCTACTCATCCTCTCGACATTTTTGTTTTTGGCGAGGGTGAGTCTGGCGAGCTCGGCCTGGGCAACAAGAAGTTTGAGGGAAAGAAGCCCGTTTCGGTCAAGCGCCCTCGTCTCCACCATCTGCTGTCCGCTGAGGAAGTCGGTATTGTCCAGCTTGCCTGCGGCGGAATGCATACCGTAGCCCTTACCAAAGACAACAAGATTCTTACCTGGGGAGTCAACGATCAAGGCGCTCTCGGTCGCGATACCACCTGGGACGGTGGTGTGCGCGACGCTGACGCCGCTGACTCCGATGACGAATCGGAGGAGTTCGAAAACATGAACCCTGTTGAGAGCACCCCTGCCGAGGTCAACACGAAGAACATTGCTCCTGGCATCAAGTTTGTCAAGGTTGTCGCCAGTGATAGCGCCTCATTCGCCTTGACTGAGGACGGACGTGTCTACGGATGGGGTACTTTCCGGGTAAGTCGCATTTCTTCGTGCCTCTGATACATAGCTGCTAATCAACCTCTCACAGTCTTCCGATGGTATCCTTGGGTTTACCAAGGACATCCTTGTTCAGAAGGAGCCCTACCTGCTTCCCGAGTCCAAGAAAATTGTCGACATAGCTGCCGGCTCCAATCACGTCATGACCCTGAACAACAAGGGCAAGGTTGAGAGCTGGGGTGCACCCGAGCAGAATCAGCTGGGTCGACGCGTTGTTCAGCGCGACATGAAGGCTTCTGCCCTTCGACCTGGCGGTGTTGCTTTCAAGCGTGGTGTCAAGATTACCAAGATTGCCTGCGGCTCATACCACAGCTTTGCCGTCGATGACCGTGGCCGGCTCTACTCCTGGGGCCTGAACAACTTCGGAGAGCTGGGTGTTGAGCACGGCGCCGGCCAAGATAGCGCTGTCGTCCTCGAGCCCACCCTTGTGGCATCACTGGCTGAGTACAAGATTGCCCAGGTCAGCGGCGGTGAGCACCACTCTATCGCCTGCACGGAGGACGGCAAGCTTGTGGCCTGGGGCCGCATCGACGGATTCCAGACCGGCCTGACCAAGGACAAGTTCAACGAGCACAATACCATCTACGATGAGCATGACAGGCCCAGGATTTTGAAGATCCCCACCGTCCACGAGGGTCTCCCTCACATTGTCTCGGTTGCCTGTGGCACCGACAACTCCTTCGCTGTCACCGAGGATGGCAAGGCATATTCTTGGGGCTTCTCTGCCAACTACCAAACCGGCCAGGGCGAGACGGAGGACGATATTGAGGTCCCCACCCTTATTGACAATACTGCTGTCCGTGGCAAGAAGATTGTCTTTGCCGGTGCCGGCGGACAGTTCTCTGTTCTTGCCAGCGTCCATGGAGACGCCTGAGCAACGACGATTACTACTGCGACGATTACTACTGCGACGATTACTACCGCGACGACTACTACCGCGACGATTACTACTACTGCGATTACTACTACTGCGATTACTACTACTGCGATTACTATCACTGCGATCATACTTGTTGCGATTACTACTATCGCGGCCACTTCGATCGCGAACATAACTGTTACTGTTGGATTAGATGCATTATCGGAAATTCACGAAAGGGGGCTTGCCACATTTGGCCAGGTTGATGGCTTTAGGTCTGTTTAACACGGAAAGTAGGGTAGATGTTCTACAATAATAAATCAATGACATCGAACACCGCCTTGAGTCCTTGGAAGACCTCGTGATCTCTGTTATATTTTACACTAAACATGACGCGGTCAAGGACCCCAACAGCACCGCTCACGAAGAAGCACCGCTCACGAGCTTCGCCATGTTGCCGCTGCCCCGAGAGCTGAAGATACTCATGAGACCAAAACCGACGTAGAACAGGGCCAGCGGATAGGCCACGAGGCCCCTCATCCCACGCATCCTACCAACAGCGCAGAAGATGCCCGATGCGCTGTACGTGCACCACATGATGGCCGCGGACGTCATGACGATCCCGAGCGGCGTGTCCATGGGCATCACGATACCCACGAGACTCGTGACCGTGAGCGGCAGCAGACAGTAGCCCAGGACGGAGGCGCTGCGGAAGTAAGTGAGAGTGGAGGACAGCTCGCTGGCGAGGTGACCCCCGTCGTGCAGGGCCGGTGCGGGTCCGCCCTGTGGACCGTAGGCCGCGGCCTGGGGCACGGTGCCTGGGTCGTCGTCGACGGGCGTCATGAGGGAGATGATGGTGTGTAGTGATATCGACCCTAGCACCCCTAGCCCGTAGATGTAGCCGAAGTGCAGGTTGCCCGCGAAGAGGAGGAAGAAGCCGAACAGCCCCGCGAAGAGGAACGGGCCGGCGAGGTCGCTGTCGTCCATGAGGTGTTGATCTATGCGGCGGAAGGGGTTGAGGACTGCCAGTGTCTGTGGGTTGCTCGTTAGCTCTCACGTCCTTCTTTTCGTGGGGGCGGCGCATCTGCTAAGACTGGGGCGGCCGGCCTTGGCTGGCTGCCTGGTGATTGGAGGGGGGGGGGGACGCGCCTTGGCCTGTATGTGCCCGAAGTTGACGCCCAGCTCCTCCAATAGTGGTGGCTCGCCCTCATAGCCCTCCGTCGAGAAGGCTGCGATCCAACCCGTCCTGAGTCCACCCTGCTCGCCCATGCGCCCCGACACGCCCGCGGCGGGGCCGCCGAAACCGAAGGCTGCCGCGCCGGGCGGTGCGCCGTAGCCGTATGACGCTGGTGCAGGGGGCGCGCCGCCGGATACATCGCCTGGTGCGTATGATGATGGGTAAAACTGGAGGTTTTGGGCGGACTGGGGCGCGTAGGCTGGGTTGCCTTGGGCTGGTGCCCCGTAGCCGTATTGGGACATTTCTTCGGAGGTGTGTACTTCAGGTCGAGTAGCTTATCTCAAGGCGGGTCCGAGAGGGAAGGAAGTCCTTTCTGTTGTCGCTTGAACAGATGTAGCGAAGGTGAGAATCGCAATAAAGCAAGAAAAGACGGATTGGCTGGTAGTAAGTCGGGCTGAAGAAGTGGGCGAGGTGGTGGCTTGGGTGTTTGACGACGGATATCCAGCTGTTGCGAGAGCAATGCAACGCCAGCTGCGAGCTTCCAAGTTCCAAGGTGTTCAGGGGGCCAGCTGGCTTTGGTGTCATTGCCAGCCGTGGTGATCGGTCTTCCTTGCAACCTTGAGTGTGCGGCAGGCAACACCGCTCACGCTAAGAAGATCCGCGGCCCGATCATCGGCAAAATTTCCACTCCGGTCGCCTCCACGAGCTTCTAGCCGAACCCGCGTTCCTTTTTTTCGAAGCTCATGTCCATGACACTATTGTTTGCCTCTCGAATCCAGCAATCCGACGACGTCGACGTAACGAAATCTACACATAAGCATCCACGACTAGGCTCCAAGAAAGCAGGCCATCTAGTGGTTTTGAAGGAGCAGTGCTGCATATACTAGGTTATTCGCTCGTCAAGATGGTGAGCCACTCAGTTTATAACCCCGGGATCATCGCAAAGAGGACTTCTCCATGAATCAGCGCGATACACTCGAGCAGGACCTGGGCTAACCTAGATCCTTCGAAGGCCTACCGTCTCGTCACCCAGGTCGTCATGATCGGCACGCGCGTAGTCGGCCGCGCCTTTGCCGAGGCCTACAAACAGGCCTCCGCATCCTCGAGCTACCAACGTGCTCAGCAAAAAGCAGGAGGCGGCGTCTCCACATCCGGACGGGCGAATCTCTCAACAGGCATGACTCTGGAAGAGGCAGTGAAGATCCTGGACGTGAAACCACCCCAAGGTGGGCAAGTTGACATGGAGGAGGTCTTGGATCGGTTCAAGAGGCTGTTCGACGCGAACGACCCCCAGAACGGTGGCAGTTTCTACCTTCAAAGTAAAATATTGAGGGCACGCGAGAGGATTGAGGCGGACGCAAAGCCATTGCAGGAGAAGTTGGCGCATGAGCAGGAAGTCAAGGACTGGAAGCCGGATCTCTACAAGGACAAATGATCATAAAGGTCCAGAAGAAGAAATTTGAAAGCGGGCGTATCTGTGAAAAACATGAGAAGGACGGAGGAAAGAGAGAGGGTGACGTCGCCGGGAATGCCGGTACGAAGAGCAAAGGCTCTCGGCACTGGATGAGGGCAACTGGGATCAAGCCGTGCAGCCTCTCAATGTGGCTACACATCAACCAGCGCACCTCCTAGCGATACCCGACGACGCTGCCAAAGGAAAGCATCACAGGAGATGTTGGGATCCGGCGGCGATGACTTACTCTCTGCATGCGTTGCATACACATCTTCACTCGACATGGCATGGCGTTCTTTTGGACGGGCGGCGATCCGGATTGTGCGGGGTTTGGTAATAGACGATAGCGCTTGTCCGGGTGTTGTTATACCCGCGTGTACGATATAAGGTCTGATGAGGAGCTACGCATATATGCATTTGGCATTGAGGCATGAACAGGATAAGCTCTCTTGTAGTATTCGCGAGTGACACAGTCCTTTCATTGCGCTCCGTGTGCCATCAGGTTGGCTGGATCCCAACTGACAGCCGAGTAACGGTCCGTCAACCACCGCTGTTAGTGAGACCGCAATGGGCAAGGCATCATAACACTTTCCATCATGTCTGGGATTCCAGGGAGATATGTTATCACTGCTCCGGCCTCTCAATTGTAGCTGCTCCATCCTGGTAGCCAGTACTCGCGACCTCGTCGCAGCGCTCTGTGCCACCGGAGAACACTTGACAGTGCCCAGCACAACATGGGACCTGTCGCTAGTCTACACCGCAAGAGACTGTGCCTCCATCCTGACAATACCAGAACGGTCGACATTAAGTCATAGACCACATCAGCCAAGGCCTTCAGGCTCGTATATCCTTATAAAACTTGATACTAGGGATTATGCAATCGAGATGACATTTGCTTGACACCCAAATCATTACAGGTTCGGTTTTGGTTTTCAGTGAGCATCCGAAACGCATCAACGAGATCGAGATCTTTGCACTAATTGAATCATACAGGGGCATGAAGAGGAGGCGTCAGACTAATACCAGTTGACCTCGGAAATGGGCGTCGCTAATCATACAGCATAGTGGGCATCTCTTCAATGCCGAGTTCCGGTTATCGCGCTTGCGGCCGCCTGAGCGAAGCTGGCAAGGGGCACCTGGCTGTCCATTACCATTATTATATCAAGGTACAGAGTCTCGGGGAAAGGGACCCATGTATCGAATCGACATTCATAGTTGGTGGTATGAAGACTGGCTGACGGTCCCATCTGACCCGATGTGTGACTAAGGAGCTCCTTTGTGGAAATTCAAGGGCCTCGTCCAGAGCGACATAACGTAATGGTCACACACAAAGACACGAAGAAGGTGTTACTGGACCTGAGACCGATACACAGCTGCGGATTTATCTCATCAGATGACCTGAACGAAGACACAAAATCAGCGGCAAGCTGATCGCCTTCAGCCAGCTCATCACCGTATTGCATTGGTGGCTCACTATGGACTCCAACGAGGATCTGATCCATATTGCCAAAAAAAAAAAAAAAAGAGGTCACCACAAACGCTGTGGCTGCAAGCATGCGGTGTTCTTGAATCACGACGGCCAGCGAACTTAGCGACTCTGGTTCTTTAAGACACGACCTAATCAGGCAGCGAGGCCGTATCATCAAGAAGTCAGGCATGCCTAGAGTATCAGTAGTTAGGGGATATTGACGATGAAGAAGGGCACTTCACGGCTCGGATGTAGGAGTGAGTTTTCAAGAAGAGGAGGTCAGGGGGAATTAAGGGTAGGTCGATGCACATTTAGACCAATAATATATAGGCTGGCTATATATATATATGTATGATATATACGTATGAACATATGTATATAAATGCTGTTCGTCTGAAGAGAATCGGACGGCCGGGGCGGGGCGGGGCGGACATGACTCCCTTACGTAATCGGTATGTACCCAGTAAACCTGTCAGATCAACCTAACCGCAGTGAGCCGGACACAGGCCCACATCCCCCGCGTTCCACAAAGGCGCCTGCCTCGTGCCCCACTTGCGCTCAGCCCCACGTTGACCATGACCCGCGCAACGCCCGCCTCGTGCCCCTCCAACATCAGCTACATCATATACTATGTAATCCGCCCGTGCATCCGCGCAAGTCATAAAGGGTCTCCTTTATGGTTGACGACACCGAACGGCTCCCAACGACCTACAACTCAAAACTCTGACAGCTTCATGCAGCGCACGCAGCCATGTTTGACATATTCGCGAACCTGCTCTCGTCTGTCGCATCGACCTTGTTCCCCCTCTTCGCCTCTTATAAAGCCCTGAAGACCTCGGATCCCGCCCAACTTACGCCATGGCTTATGTACTGGGTCGTCTTGGCCTGCTTCTTCCTCGTTGAGAGCTGGACTGGATGGTTCCTCGTTTGGTACGGTCTCCCGTCCACATCGCCCCAGGAACTCAAGGAGGGACTATCATCAAACCAACTAATGCATGCTGCGCAGGATACCACTTTACGCCTACCTCCGTTTCTTCTTCCTCCTCTACCTCGTCCTACCCCAGACCCAGGGCGCGCAAATCATCTACACGACATACGTCCATCCGTACCTCCAGGAGAACGAGAGCCAGATCGAGAACCTGATCGCCACGACCCACGACAACCTGAAGGCTGCCGGCGTGGCCTACCTCAAACGCGCGATGGAGCTCTTCCGGACACAGGTACTAGGCTTGGCGCCGAACCCAGACGCGCAGCGGGCCGAGAGCAACGTGCCGGCGTCGCAGCGCCCGCGCGGCTACACACAGTCGCTCCTGGAGCGGTTCCAGCTCCCCCAGGCGCGCTGGCCCGGGAACGGCGGTGCCACGGGGCAGGATTTCTACAACTTCCTCTCGAACGCGGTGAATGCCGCCGCGGCAGCCGTGTCGGACGCGGCGACGAGGACGGATGCCGCCGGCACTGCAGCCTCGGCATCAGCCTCGGACCCAAAGGGGCTGGCCGTCGGGGCTTTCCCAAGCGGTGACCTCTCGGCCTCCGGGACCCTCGTCCCGCCTAACATTCATGGCGACGCGGAGAAGATGACCTTCCTGGCCGCCCAGCGCGAGCGGCTCAACCTGGTCCTCGGTGCGCTCGACCGCGAGGCCGCACAGCTCAGGTCCGGAACGTCGACACCGGCGGCGACCGCGGCGGGTACCGGCGATGTCTCGGATCTAAACCTCGACAGTCTCCAGCCCCAGGCCGACAGGCCGGCGACTTCGCACAGCGGGAGGAGCACGGGCGGTCTGACTAAGAGCCGCAGCGAGGTCGACTTCGAGAAGATCGACGCCGAGAGCGGTGCCGAGGACAACTCGGCCCAGGGTGTGGAGAGTGCAAAGGCCACGCCTTCTGCTGCTGCTTCTGGCTCGGGAGGTGGCTCTTGGCTGCCGTGGGGGTGGAGCGCATCCTCCTCGTCGCTTGCCGGGAAGAACAAGTCTGAGTAGCCGTGTTCGGTGCTTGTTCTTGGGACGATACGGTAATGGCGTATTTGGGACTCGGGAGGTGGTAAGAATATAACATGATATTTGATAGACCTCGCTTCAAGAACAGAGATAACTCGCGTCCAAATATCACGAGTCTACTTGCGAATGATGCTGTCCGCTGTTAGCATTTGGCTGCATCTTCTCTTCCACCCCAACCTGTCCCCAGAGAAGCGCACATGTGCATGGTACCTCGCAAGATCTTCCTCGACTTTGTTAGAGCAGCGGGTGTCATAGGTTCCAGTATATTGGTACCGTCATATCTTCTTATCTTACAAAGTAGCCAGGTCAGGTATCATGACCTTCCACGTGCCTTGTGTCATCTCTTTCTTCCGCAATGCGCAGGAGGTATCTCGCAACCACGTACCACATATCTCATGAACAGGATCTACCCTCTCGGGGCATATCCATCAGTCATCATCGATCCCCCGCAATCCCGGATATCACAACCTGACCCACGCGCCTCCCCCAGGTGCCCCCAGCGATCAGCACTTCTTGAAAGGGTACGAGGGCTCATCGCCCCTGCGCACCCATGTCTGCCTCTTCTTCTTGGTGACGACGTGCTCGACCCAGATCTCCTGGGCGTACTTCTTCTTGAAGTCGCGGATGTAGCGGGGGTCCCAGAGCTCCGACGCGATGCCGAGGTCCTTGCAGCAGCGCATCAGGGCGTTGGACTTGCAGCCCTCGCCGGCGGTGGCGATGCCGTCGTCGGCAAAGTACTGGCACTCTCCCCGGGCCTGGGCTATGAACCTGCACACACATGGTCACGAACAGGTCAGTCTCGTGCTTTCGTCTTGGGTCTCATACTACTGGGAGGCAGGGTGGGAGGAGAGAAAACGTACCGGCCGTGCACCAGCAGCGCGTACTCCCGCGTGACCACCCTCTCGCCCACGGTCAGCTCGCCCCTCGGCGCCATGCCCCAGCCTCCCGGGCCGAAGGCCTGGTTCAGGATCCGCCTGTACTTGATCTCGGGGAGGTAGATGATGCCGTCGGGCTTGATCTCGACGTCCTCGAACGGCACGGGCTTCATCAGCACGGCGGCGACGTCCGCGTCGAAGGGTACGGTGGATAGCCCGTGGAAGGAGCTGGACCAGTCAATCCCGTTGTCCGCCGAGCTCGGCGAGAAGGCCGCGGCGGGGGGCGCCTCGGGGATGGTGCCGAGCTCCTGGGGGCGGGAGTATGGTGCGGAGGGGACGGGGTTCGTCTGGGACTCGGCAAAGGGTGTGTTGCTGTTCTTGGTGTTCGCCTGGGCTGGCTTCGAGTTGCTGCTCGTTGTCGACGTCGCGGCGCGTGTGTATGATGACTGCGACGGTGAGGCCGGCTTGGCGGCGGATGAGCTCGCGTAGGTGGTGGCTGTCCTCGTCGGCTGGGCGCTCTCGACTGAGCCTAGACGAAAGACGCGGCTACCATTGAGCCCCAATGACCCCCTCAGGGGCCGTAGTGCTGATGCTATTATGCGTGTCATCGTGACTGTAGGTGGTGGGCGTGGTGTCGTGAAAGGTAGCGAGTGCCCCAAGAGGATAAGGTTATAGATTGGGTTGGTTGACTGTGGGGAAAATTGTGAAGGTTCAGAACGCGACCCTGGATTTTTGGAGGTGACGTTCGCGACCTGGGGCGGGGGATTAATTTATTAAGGGCCCGTGCGGCAGACCAGAAGCGCGATAGGCTCCCCCCCCACTGGCAGTGGTTTAGTAGCGTCGATCGAAGAATCCTGGAACCAAAAGTCAATTCGAGCTGCTCAATGGATGGTTACACACTGACTACCTTGGAATATCAACATGGCATAGGTAGGAATTCAGATGTTCTGCGTATTGTGGCTGGTGTCAACATTGATGCTGCAAAAGTTACATACATACAGTATGAGCCCTCCCCTCTTGATTGCCAGTAATATTTCAGCTGCATATTAGGACTTGTCCGTCTTGTCTGAGTCTTTGGTCGAGACTCTCTCATCGTTTCCGTGACTCTTCCAACATTGCCTGAATGTTTCCATCTTGTATTTTGAGTTTGAGATGTTAGTATTAGTACTCCAGTCGTACATAACATCCTGATGAAAGAGGCCGAGTATATATCATAGGAGACGAGACGAGACGTACCTCGTCCTTGCATTTCCTCCAGTCCTTCGTCTCGAAGTAGCAATCTGTCATCTTCATGTTCTCGTCTGGATGCAGCCGAGTTTCCCCACGTCAGTCAATGCCATCTTGATAGGGCAGCTTCAACTCTGAGGCTCTGCGCGGCTTAACGAACCTGCACACCCGGTGCTAAATATGCGCTTGTCCCTGCATCAAGGCCGTAGATCAGTTACATTGCCGGGATATCGGGGGG
>LKEB01000055.1:62041-121452 GCA_003795295.1 Cytospora leucostoma | reverse complement strand
ACAAAGTGTAAGAATGTAAATGTAAGATCGCAGCTCGGCCTCCGTTCGAAATGCCGCACCGGAAGTCCGTTGAGATAGATAGATGCCCAACAAGACTCGATCGAGTAGGTGATGTGGTGGTGTTGGGTACTGCGGTGCGGCTTGACTCACCACTCATCCGGCTCATCATCCTCCTCTTGGGTTTGTACCTGGGACACAACCTTCTGCGCCTCTTCTTTTGAACTGTTGCCGCTCATCTTCAGCTGTATTGCAATGTGTGTTGACTGAGTTTGCAATAATCCGGTGTATTCAGACGTTTGTATTGCAGACGGATCGAAATTGGGTGGCCCGACTCTTGGGGAATTCTGGAGACTGAGCAAGAAACTCTGGGCAAGAAATAGCCACAGCCAGTCAGTCAGTCAATCAAGTCAATCAGTCAAGTCAGTCTCACTCATCACAGTTCGGCTCACCCGACACGCTCCCTCACAATGGCACAACGAAAGCTGAACGTGCTCGTCTATACAGGTTCGATGTTCATTCTTACTCATCATTGATTCAATGCGTTTATTCCACAGACCTAATGCTGATAGCCTCTACCTCTTATAGGGACCGGCACAACAGTCGCCTCAGTCCGCCAGTGCATCTACAGCCTCCGCCGCCTTCTCGGTCCCTACTACGCCGTCATACCGCTGACCGAGCCCGCCCTTCTCAAGGAGCCATGGGCACCCACCGCAGTCTTACTCGTCATCCCCGGCGGCGCCGACCTGAACTACTGCCGTGTGCTTAACGGCCCAGGTAACCGCATCATCACCGATTTCGTCCGTCGCGGTGGCTCATACTTGGGCTTCTGTGCCGGTGGCTATTACGGCTGCGCCAAGTGCGAGTTCGAGGTCGGCAATCCGGACAAGGCCATGGAGGTCATCGGCAGCCGGGAGCTGGCATTCTTCCCTGGGACCTGTCGCGGCGGTGCCTTCAAGGGCTTCCGGTATGCCAGTGAGAGGGGCGCGAGGGCGGCGAGGGTTAGGGTCGACAAGAGCACCCTTACTGCTTCACAGGAGCTGCCCGAGACGTTCCGCGTGTATTACAATGGCGGAGGTGTCTTTGTGGACGCCGGAAAGCTGAAGGACCGTGGCGTTGAGGTTTTAGCCAGCTTCGAGGATGAGTTGGATGTTGACGGCGGGGATGGCAAGGCTGCTGTCGTCTACTGCAAGGTCGGCCAAGGAGGCGCGATCCTCACTGGGCCTCATCCGGAGTTTGCAGCCGTCAACCTCGAGCCACAGCCTAACGTCAAGGGGTATGACGACGTGATAGATGCCTTGGCTGAGGATGACGATCATCGGACGAGCTTCCTGAGGGCATGTCTGGAGAAACTTGGACTTGAAGTACGCCACGAGACCTCATCCTTGCCGTCGCTATCGAAGATACATCTGTCTGCGCTGGATCCCCAAGAAGTCGGTGGTCTGGTAACCTCGTTTGAGGACATCATCACCAAGGACGAGCATGGCGAAGAGTTCGTCAAGGGCGCGAACGACACCTTCCATCTTGAACAACCAGGCTCACGCTGGAAAGTGGACGACCTCCGAGAGGCTCTCACGACCGCCCACGTCGACGACGACAAAGATGCCGACAGGCCAGCCAGAAGTGACCCAGCCAAGTCAGCCGCAATAGACGGCCTCATCGACTACAACAAGATCGTCAAGACCATCGTGTCGCACGAAAGCTCCTGGCCGCAGCCCAAGGAGACCCCATACTTCAACCATCACGATTTCTACAGCAGCTTACAGGAATTCCGGAGGCGCGAGCCCGAAGCTTACGAGTGGGGCGACGCCATCATGTACGGCGAGGTTGTGACCAGCACCAACACCCTCCTCGAGAAGAACCCCAGCCTCCTCTCCAAGCTGCCCACGGGCTTCACCCTGGCGGCGACGACGCAGACGGCCGGCCGCGGCCGCGGCACCAACGTCTGGATCGCCCCGCCCGGCTCCATGCTCTCCTCGACCGTCATCAACCACCCGGCGCACCTGGGCCCCACGCGGCCCGTCGTGTTCGTCCAGTACCTCATGGCCATAGCCATCGTGGAGGCCGTCCGCGGCTACGACGGGAGCCCGAGGGGCGCCTACTCGGACCTCCCCGTGAGGCTGAAGTGGCCCAACGACGTCTACGTGCAGGACCCGGCGAGCCCGTGGGGCGGCGGGGAGGGCGCCGGCAAGAGGCCGAACTACGTCAAGATCGGCGGGATACTCACCAACTGCGCCTACAGCGGCGGCAACTACCAGCTGGTCGTCGGGGTGGGCATCAACACCACCAACGCCAGGCCGACCACCTCCCTCAACGAGGTGCTCTCGGCCTTCTCGCAGAGGCACGACCTGGCCCCCTTCCGGATCGAGCGCCTCCTCGCCCGCCTGGTGACCAGGTTCGAGTCGCTGTACAGGGAGTTCGTCCGCTCCGGCTTCACGAGGGCGATGGAGGAGCGGTACTACGAGGTCTGGCTGCATACCGGCCAGGAGGTCACGCTCGAGGCAGAGGGCGGCGTGAGGGCCAAGATCATGGGCATCACGCGTGACTGGGGCCTGCTGATGGCGCAGGAGATCGGCTTCGACGGGAGGCTCACAGGGCGGACGTGGGCGCTGCAGAGCAATGAGAACAGTTTCGATTTCTGGAAGGGACTGGTGAAGAGGAAGGTGTAAACACCGGATTCCGGGCAATGCAGATCCGACTGCCTTGAGCTCCCCGCTGCTGGCCACGAAATGCCGATCTTCGGCGTTTTGGCCCGATTCACCGGCTAATCGAAGTTCAGAGGATGGAGCAGACAGAGGCAGGGGTATAGGATCTTGATATCGGTCAAATATATTACAATGGTTGATGGGTATCTATCGCTATCGAAGCTCGGAGGGGAAGACTACATAAAAGAAAGAAGCAAAAATGGCAGCCGTACATCGTCAATGGACTCCATTCGGTGATATTAGGACACTGTATGGAGCTTCGGAAACCGTGTTCCGAACATATCAATACACGAACGCAGCGTGGAGGATCATTCATGGCCCCCGTGATTGCGCGGCAACCCCCGCTCTACGTCCTCCCGGTGTCGGCTCGCGTCCCCCTTCCCGTCTCCCGAGTCCGACGTGCGCTCCTCGACCTTGACCTCGAAGGCGCTGGTCTTTACTATCCCACCGACGACGACCAGCTTCCTCGTCGAGGCTGTGCCGTCGCTGTGATCCGAGACGTCGTCGGCGTCGTCGTTCCGCGAGAACATGCTCATGCTGAACATGTCCCCGCGGTGCTCCTTCCTCGAATGTGTGGCGCCTGTCGTGCCGATCGTGCCCGTCGTCCCCAGGCCGGCCGTTGTGTTCCGGGGCCTCCCGCCGCCCAGGGGCAAGGAAGGGTGGAAATAGACATCGGACAGACCGCCCAGGCGTTGCATGAGGAGCTTGAAAAGAGGGCGGATGCAGGCCAGGCTGCCCGCCGTCACCGCCAAGCCCGCCTCGACGGTGGACCAGATTGCTATTTGCGTGGTTGCATCTAAGTGGAGCTGGTCAGCACGGTACCCCGCTGTAGATATAGGGGAGGGGGCAGGGACACGGATCTTGAGGAGGAAAGAAAAAACAAAGTTTGGGAGAATGAGAGCGAGGTGAATCGGTGGGAGGGGTTGGCGGGTGCGAGGCCTGCTTACATAGGTATTCACGATCCGCAAACGTGTGTACGAACGCCAGGCGCACGACAACGGCCGAACTGGCGATACAACCCATGCTCAACAGCGGGATGATCGCGATCTTCAGCCTCTTGTTCATGTTCAGCCCTTGCACAATGACGATCGGCAGCAAAGCAAAAGTAAAGTCGCAGATGATGTTTAGCGAGGAGTATAGGTAGGTCAGAGCGATGATGATATCCGACGAGATGCAGGAACCCGATCCAACCTTTTCCGGGAGGTACTGCTCCCAGAAGTACGTGAGCGGGTGGCACTGCAGTAGCGTTACGAAGAAGAACACTAGGCCGGACAGGACATTGATGCACAGGGCGACGTAGATGAGCCATAGGTGGACCTTCTCGACAATAATGCGCAGGAGGAAGATGGCGATGGATATCTTCGACAGGATCATGGTCCAGCAGTACCAGATGTAGCAATAGAGCCAATACTGAGCAAAAGCAACAAGCGAGTCAGTTATGATCACCCTGGCACACGCTCGATCGGGGCTGGCCCGCCTGTATCCTGCGGCACCCGAGACTCACCTTCATCGCAAAAGCGTAGTTCGCGTGGGACACGTCGGCGTAGAGTTGCCCAGTGCCATGATGGACGCCAACCATGACACAGGTAGCAAAAAGGATGAAGGTGATTGTGGCGACCATCATGAACCAGTCATCCAAGCCGAATGCCTTCACCATCTGGGTACGGACATATGCCCTCAGGAGGAAGGATGTGACCGTGATCACGACGAGTATGATGGCCACGGCCTGGAGGCGCGGCCCACGGTCATTGTGGTGTTCGGCCATGTTCGTCGTCGTTGTCTGAGTTGGTTGTCGACGTTTGTTGCGATGATTGTGGATCGTAAATTGGGTTTCCTGCTGAACTCTAAACAAGCGACCTCGCCGTCGCCATAACCTGTGGGGATCGGTGTGAGCGGGCGTGAGCTGGCTGGGATGGTGGTGACACGCCGTTATACTTTTCGACACTGCCAGGACTGCTCAGGCCAACTTATGAGAGGATCCGGGAAGATACAAGTAGAAGAAGTAGGTAAACCGAAAGTTTCGACTCGAAACACACGCTTATCCTGAACTAGAACCTGACGCCCACATTGGTTAGTATGAAGATCTCGAACTCCCGGGGTCCTCCCAGGGGCAGTCATATAACACTCCCTTCCCCCGGGTCGTGCCCTGGTCTTCAGGACTCGAACACATGGATGGCACTTGCCACACCGCCGATGATACCCTTGAACCCAGGGGAGAGGATAACATAGTGTGAAGCCACCAAAAGGGTCACTGTAGCAGTATGATAGCGCCTCCGGGGTATCCCGGGAAGAACGGGTATAAATCTCAAGAGGGTTCCTGGACCGGGATTACTCCATGGTTACTGAGTCATGGCAAGCATCTGTCCAGGTTCCAATGTCCGTGTACCTTAAAATTTCAGTGAGTCCAGCGACTGTCGTCGGGCTAGATCTGGGGGCGGGACCGGCGGGAAGGTCTCCCCGGGCCCTGTTAAGTGCCGATTGAGGCGTTGATGGCGTGCCATGGTACCCGTGTTCAGTGTCACGAGGCATGTGGACGGGTAGACGTCCTAAAAATCCGAGAAGCGGAGCTCCTTCTCGAACCGAGCGTCTGTCCCAATTGAAATCTCCTGAAACCTTATCACCGAGTTGCATTGTGCAGGATCCGATCGACGGTCTGGGTCCACAGTCTTCTGTTTTTGATCTTCGAGATACTCTTTCGGGCGGGAAAAGCCGATAACTGATATCGAAACCGGCCATTTCTAGGTCCCGAATGATGATCCCTCTTTCCCGCAGCTTTAACAATAAAACCCTTGTCTGCCTTCCAGGGGTAACTGGCAGCAGTGAAAGCATGCGGCTTGTAGGGATGGAGAACACGGGCCTGACGGCGTATGGGCTATAAGTCCGTTGCATGTGGCTGTGGCTTGCCAATTGCCGGGAGCAGATGCCCACTCTGTAGTACCCAAGTCCAATTTACAACCAATTTCATCATCCCCAGAATGTTGGCTCGCGAGACTGGCCCGACGCCTCTTGCATCCACGTGGGACACAGTGCCATACATTGGCGGCGTTTTCATTAGTGTAGTACGAACATCGTGGACCCTGGACGACGTTGATCAAAAAACCCGGATCACTCGGCGTCCAGGATCCACACGTACGTACAACATTCTTGTTGTGTACGGTACAAGTATGTAGAAATGCCGCTGAAGAGCCAGCCAGCCCACCTACCTACTGTACCGGCGAAAGCTTTCTCGCGGTGATCAGCAGTCGGGCAGCAGCACTACTACTAGGCAGTGATTGATACAAAAGCCATCAAGCCACCCCCCGCTGCTCAAGGCTCAAGTACACCTGCATGTCCGTTGTCTGGACATCGGTCGCTTGTCCTCACTCACGGTTGTCGGAGGCCCTCGAGCGTGGAGAATATATCCGACTAGCCCTGACGAGTTGAGCACGGACGAGCGCGTACCGTCTCGTAGCCCCTCAGCCCCTGATCAAGAACCCAAGAACACGGATCGGAGTTATGATAGCCGGTCGTAGGCTCGTTCGAAGACGGTTTGACGGACATTCCAGGGAATCGCCCTCGCCACCACTCAGCCACTGTGCAGCTCTCGGCTTGGCCGGTGTCAATGCTGCTTGCTCCCCCAGCAAGAACCGCAGGAACAAGGCCATAGCACTACTGTATGGTATGGCTGTCAAACATGGTCCCAGAAGTAAGGGATCCCTAGTCCTCAGTTGCTCTTGTACCTACCTGACGGCACCCTCGCAGCGTCATAGTACCATCAACGACGTGACAAAGATTGCCCCACCGCCGACAACCCGCCATGCCATGTTTTGCTAGTTTCATCAGTATCGCCAGACGCTGTTATGGTGCCGAATCTGGGGTTTTTGTGTCTCAGCGCTTTGATCGTCTCTAGTTCCTCTGCAATTTTTGAGACCGCATACTGCCGCATCGTGCCGCTCCCTGCCATCGTGCAACGTGCAACATGCAACATGCAACGTGCAACGCCCCTTACCGTTGCAGAAAGGGGGGTCACCAAGGGTCTTAGGTACTAAGCCGTAATGGGAGACGTACGGATCCGACGGATTCCATAGGTGAAGACGAGATACACTAGATCCACGTGGGTGGTTTTTCTTCTCTTGGCATTCCCACATCGCCGGTTGTCGCAATATTCTCCTTGTTGTGTCCAATCAAAGGATGGCCGGAGATGGCGATACGGACAGGCAGTGACTCTCTCTTGGCGAAGAGGTGTCAGAAATGGTAAATGACCGAGAGAAGCAAGCAATGCTCTATGGAGTTGGTGCCAGGGCCCTCGCATCCAATCTGGTTGTCGCTTGATCAACGATAACGCGGGAGATTTGTCGATCTTAAGGCATCATTGACCATGATGTGCCGGGGTTACCCACAAGTTTACGAAGACAACAACCCTTGGGAATGCAAGATGCATAGTTCCGGCTCATGGCATTGATTGCCTTCCAACGGACAAGAAAACCATGTGACGCAGGAAGGGTCGTAATATCAATGTGTGGTCCAAGTCCACAACACTGTGAGGAGAGAAATAGCGGGAATAAGCGAATGCCAACGTCGTCGGTTAGAGATGAGACAAGGAGAGACCCCATCGCAAGAGGAACGAGCGCTCACAATCAGGGTCGGTGTCCGGGGGGTCATTTCAGGATCCCACACGAGCTCAGGCTTGCTGGCCAGCCGGGGCTTCATCAGAGAGCCTGACAGGGCAGGAGGAGTTATGAGCATCGTAAGCGAGCCTGGCGAGCAATGAGAGCTCCCTCGCCGAAACATGGGCCGTCGTCAGCTGTTGTTCTGTCGGAGCCAAGCGAGATGGCAGACAATAAGAGGCTAGCAGGAGATGAAGAGGCAAGGAAGAGAGGACAACATGCCACGAATGATATGTTATCTGTAGAATATATTCGACCATGTACATAATCCGCACTGAGCACAGCATATGCTGGGTGGATACGTGGCAAGCCGTCGTCGTGTTCTTGCTATGGTTGTCGTTGCTTCTGTACGCAAGGATTACCACTTGATCACCAAAGTTAATATGTAGTTGACCTATGAGGAGCACGTTGTGGCCTGGCTTACCTTAGAGACGGCCCGGGCTCACGGGCCGCGAGGTACCGTCCAGAACCCCCCGGGGCCGCCCGGGCGGCTTGTGTACCCCCTCTACAGCGCCTTCGGGGTCTGGACCGCCTCACCGACCACCCGGTGGCCTCCAACCTTGGAAGGTACTACCGGTAAGTGGTTGTTTGCCCCGACCTCGGGAGGTATTCTAAGTGCGGTTTAAGAGTGCGGTACGGTACGGTACGCCTAAAGCCGAATCAAGCGCATACCATAGTACTTGTTGTTCAGCCTGAGGCGGCAACCTTGGATTTGAACTCCATTCATTCATTGCTAGTCTCTGATTGCGTGACTGCGCCTGCTCCGTGGATTTTTTTCTTCTTCTTCGAATGAGACTCATCACAGGATAATTAGATAGGAAGGCATCATCAGCTGCAGTGTAAAGGATTTCATCGACAGCGGATCACTCGCATACTCTTTTTCCCAGTGTCC
The DNA here is from genome assembly GCA_003795295.1 of Cytospora leucostoma. Classification (NCBI taxonomy): domain Eukaryota; kingdom Fungi; phylum Ascomycota; class Sordariomycetes; order Diaporthales; family Cytosporaceae; genus Cytospora; species Cytospora leucostoma. Next base: position 113,212 of record LKEB01000055.1, on the reverse strand, counting down.
CTCGGCACTTCAGAATTCGTGACTCAAGAGGGTGACACAGCACTCAGGTCACCTCGTCAGTAGTAGCCCGAGCAGACCCAGGCCACGATCCCGAGACAGCTAGCTAGCTACTTACGTAGCTATCTATATATCACCATGTGTGTCGCCGTCCTGACCACCTCGCATCCCAACTACGCCCTCATCGTCGTCGACAACAGGGACGAGTTCATTCTACGGCCAACCTCACGGCCACACTGGTGGAGCACGCGGGTATCTCGGAACCCGTCAAAGACGACCAGTAATGGGCAGGACTCGAATGGCGACCGCACCGAGGGGGAGGAGGTCCAGCATGTCTTGTCGGCAAGGGACCTCCAGCGCGCCGAGCAGGGGACATGGCTCGGCATCACGCGATCCGGCCACTTTGCGGTCCTTACCAACTACCGCGAGCTAGAGACCGAGAGGCTGTGCCAGCCCGTCAGTGGGGACAAGAGTCGCGGCGCTCTGGTAACGGCATGGCTGGGCCGCTCGACCGAGGACAGCGTGCGGGAGTTCGTCGAGAGCATGATGGCTGATGGTGGCGTCCAGGGGTACGGCGGCTTCTCTCTCCTCTGCGGCAAGCTGAGGAAACGGCCCAGGAGGGACGGGGAGAAGGAGGATGGCCTGGAGCCGATGGCCATCCTGTCCAACAGGGCTCAGCACCCGGACCAGATACCGTGGATCGCGGGGACACGGGGCGAGACGATTGGGCTGAGCAACGCGGCCTATGATGACCCTGATGAGTGGCCCAAGGTCAGGAATGGTAAATCATTGGTGGACAAGGTCGTCGCGGAGGCTGTCGAGAAGGACCTAAGTGAGGAGGAGCTGCTGAAGAGGCTGTTCTGGATCTTAGACCAGGATACTCTACCGACGTCACCAGAGTGGTCGCTGGAAGATCATCTGGGCAAGCTCAAGGAGTCTATCTTCATTCCTCCGATAGGAGACTCGAAGCACCGTGACGATATGGCAAGAGCAGCAGCGGACAGCAATGCAAACGGGCACAGCAACGAACAGCTACGCGAGAACGTGGCCACCCTTACCGGTACCGAGAGGCCAGACCCGCCAACCCAGGGCTTCGGCCAAGGACTATACGGGACACAAAGACAGACTATCATCCTTGTGGACTGGGACGGCAATGTCACTTATACCGAGAGGGCGCTGTGGGATGCACACGGCAAGCCACTGGAGAGGGGCACTGGGGACCTGACCTTCAAGTATAGTATCGAAGGATGGGACGAGACAAAACAGGTTTAGAACTGACTTTTGATCTATGGACTGGGTCGGGGGTAAAGGAGAGAGAGGAAAGGGTTGGCAGAGATGGTGGTAACGGGCCAAATGGATGAGTGACGAACGCATTGCATGAACTCGGTGTTGCGCAGGGTCAACAGGATGGAAGGAAAGGAAAGCAAAAGGAACGGAAAAGAAAGAGAAGATAAAAACACAGATACAAATATCGGATTGTATTGGATCGGTTCTATTCTGCATCAAGACGTCTGGAATCTCCAGACCCGAGTTGGCATATGCTTGATTGCTTCAGGAGGAGGTGAAGCTAGAGCATATATAACGCTACGCAGGCACCGTCTCTCTCACCGTCTTGGGACGTTACTCGCGCGGCTAACAGTAACAGACCTGCTTGTGCACGTAATTCAGGCTACATACTGAAGTACCTACTTAGTAGTACTTAGTAGGTGAACACCTTAGTCGCAACTTCCAAGTGGTGATCACCAGATGGAAAACAAGTAGGGTTTATTATGTACGCCAAGTCAACAACAACAAACCATCCACCAACTGCCGCCATCGCTGCCAGCGGTTTATCTTCGGTTCGCCAACCTTGGAAGTCTTGATCTTCGTTCTCCTTCATTTGCCCATTATTCCGTTCAGTCATTCCTTCTCTCCTTACACTAGAGCCTCATTGACATCATTGCTCTTGTATGTTGTCATCTCGGTGAGCTCCAACATCTGCCTTGTTGGTAATTCGTGTTGCACCGTTCTCACACATCTTCCACTGCTTCCATACTGCCCCCGTCATTGCACCTTGGAGACAATTGCGACATGATCTACACGGTTTCTTCTTCTTCTACCCATCTACATTTAAAACCCCTTCTATAGATCATCTGAGTCTGACTCGCCATGACTACAGAAACTCTTCGATCACACCTTGCCTCACTCAAGCTCGACATCACGGAGACTGGTCCGGCCATCGACGAGCCGATTCCATTACGCGGGCACAGAAACGGGCGCACTGATCTCGCAGAGCCAGAACCGAGGAGCGAGTTCCAGCAGGTCATCGTTTTCCTGACCTTCACCTTGAAGGAGAGCTTCCACCATACAGTGTACACCTTCCTCCAAGACCTCAAGTGCACATATTTGCTGATCAGCGAGCTTCACAAACCATACGTCGACTCGATTCGCCTTCTTATCCCTCTCTGGCTTACCGTGCTCCACGCCATATGCCTCGTCGGCCTGGTTGTAGCCCACAAGATCACCATCAGAGTCACTGCTCGACTCCGGGGACTCCTATCAGAACCTCTCCGCCAGATCATACCATGGACCCAACGCCACGTTCCTCGCGTCTTCCAACCCCTCGCTTCCCGTTTCGGCGCCGTCCTGTAATCAGTGCTCCCATCGGACCCGTGCGACACAACAAAACACTGATGATCCCACCTCCTCAAGTCCCATCTCCTGCCCCAGTTGCCCGTCCATCGAAACCCGTCGCCCCAGATATCGGTGGCCCGAAGCCACAAGATGGCCAAGAGCTGTCCAGGTCACGCACGATCAACGTCCTCTCTGGCATCACATCATCCTTCTCACGCACCAGCTTAAATCCGAGCCGCCGCACCAACGAATCCTCCTCGGCTGCATCTTCGGCCTCTGATGTTCATCATGTCGCTACCGCCAGCACCTCCCGTGCCAAGGCACCTCCTGTCGCTAACCGGCTACCGTTCTCCAAGAGTGGCCGGCTCTCCCTCGGTTCCCGCAAGTCGGGTTCGCACCCGTCTCGAGACCCCAGCTTCGTCCACACCGAGCAGTCTTCCGCCTACTGGACCGGCCGCTTCATGTCCCTCCACGACAAGTTGCAATCGGAGTGTCTGACCAACGAGAACCTGCAGAGCCTAATCGATGCGCAGTCCGGTTGGGCCCTGGCGAGAAACCAGCAGCGACAGCCGCAGCTCCTGCAGGAGATGCGGTACACCCGGTACAGCTCCCGCCTTCCCCCATCGGCAACATCAGCCGCCATTCTGCAGCAGACCACCGCTAGTGGTGACCTAAGCACCCAGAGTCTTACCGCTCAGGCGGTCGATGCCGCCTTGCTCATGGACGATGACGAGCGGTGCAGGCGCGTCTTCATCAACCTCGAGACCTTCTGCACCACCGAGGAGGCCAGAAAGAGCCTTCTCGAATGGCAGCAGGGGTTCGCGCGCAAGACGGGGCGTAAGAAGCTCTTGCCGAGGGGTGGTACCATGGAGGATCGCCTTTGGGATTCGTATCTCGCGCGCATGGGCGTGAAGAGAACGGGCAAGAGGGCAAGCATCATGTAAGTGGCGGTGGGCCGTTCGGTCTGTAACACCGAGGGGAATGGAATCCTGGCGTATTGGATTGTATTGGTGTTTGGAGAACCACAACTGTCTGCACGGGCAGCATTCGATTATTTGTGACCAGCTTGGATGGGAAGCCTGCTCTGTTTTATGATATCCCTGTTTTATTGGACAATTATGATATGCGTTCTGTAGGTTTATATCAATTGGCTTGGTGATTAGCCAACATAGGGGGTGATGGACATGCAATGGAGGGCCGCAAAGTAATGGTACATGATGAATAACCAATGAGGTATGAATCGGGACCGCGTGAGAATGAAAGTCAATTGACTCCTCGGTACTCTTTCGGTGTGACAGGCCGGCGAGGCCTACTAACCTGGGATGTTTTTCTTTACAGTGAACCTCGAGACGCCTCTCGTCCGGGCCAGGTATCTTCCAAACGCCAAACCAAAACAGCAGAGAAAAGTCCGCCCCATACCTTTTTCCCGCCTCAAACGCCAACGAGTGAACCGTCCCTTTCGTTTTGTGTTAAACCGTCCTCTAATTACCAAGGACCACTCAAACAGAATACTAAATCTGCAAGACGCCCCTGACCGTGCTCCCGCGCCACATGGGCCGCAGGACAGAAGGATTCCAGTTGGCACCCTTCTCCGGGCTGCCGCCGCTGCTAGCAATACTCATCTGCTCGTGGTCATCTGGAGCGGCGCCGCTCTAGTTCGCCTTCTTCCACAGCTTCAGGTAGTCGCCCAGCTGCTCGTGCCTGCTGGCGAAGAACATCTGCTTCTGCTCGTTCCGCCAGACCAGCACGCCGATCTCCTCGGCGTAGGTCGACAGGGCGTCGTACTCGGCCCTCGTGTCGAAGTCCTTGAACAGGAAGCCCTTGGTGGCCCGCATGCGCTCGTTCTCGAGCTGCCAGAGCCGGATCTGGTCGACCACGGTCGGGGGCAGCACCGGCTTCTGGTTCGCCTGCGCCACGCGGTGCATCTGCTCGTGCGCGTGCGTCGCCAGGTACGAGACGATCTGGTCCGCGGTTATGCCGTAGCTGATGGCCTGCCGGATCGAGTCGCGCGTCAGCCGGCCCGTCACCATGCCCGCGAACCGGTGCCGCAGGTTGCAGAAGAGCGCGAGGACCGAGATCTGCAGGGGCGACGTCGTGTACGCGTAGATGCGGTAGTTTGTCTCGAGGATGATGAAGCCCTTGTGCGCGCCGCCGCCACCGCTGCCGTCCGCCTCGCCCGCCCCAGCGCCCGGTGCCCCGCCCGCGCCTGCTATGGCGGCGTCGAAGCCCGAAGACACACTGCGGAGCGCCGAGGCCCCGCTGGTGAGGGTCGTGGCGAGTCGCGTGGGGAAGTACTGCTTGTGATTCGCCGTGTCGATGTAGACGAGGCCGAAGTCTACCAGCGGGGGCAGCATGTTGCGGCGCGTCTCGGTCAGGGCGTCGGTGTCGTAGGCGCGGCCGAGCTCGAGGCTGGCGAGCATGAAGAGGAAGCTCAGCATGTCAACGCTGTCCATGCCCGCCTCCTTGCCGGCAAGGTCCGCCGCCTCGAGCCACTGCAGCAGGAGGGTCCAGACCTGGGCGTTGGCCTCTTGTAGGAGGAATGTGAAGCCCGACTGTGTGATGCCCACGCCCATCACCCCACGCCGCTCGACGAGCCTGCCTGCCACGAGGAGGTCCTTCACCGATGCCTTCGGCCCGTTCGACGAGTAGCTGTCCCCGCCTATGCCCACGCTGTTGACCACGTAGTGCAGTATATCCTCCCACTTCTTGCGCGCATACCGATCGAGGAACGGGATGTCGATGTGGCCGGGCACGGGCAGCGAGCTGGGCACGCCGAAGCTCTGGTGCTCGCCGCCGCCCTCGAGGGCCAGTCGCAGTGAGTTCTTGAAGTTGGTGGTCAGGGCCATCTCCTGCGGCTTGTCCTTGCTCGGGACCGAGATGGACACGATGTGCATGCGCCGCAGCGTGCTGAGGGCCTGGTCGCGTTGCTTCTTCGCCTCCGGCTTCACCCATGTGTCGAGGTCGTCGAGTAGTAAGGGGCCAGGCATGTAGAGAATGGCCATGACGAGCGTCTTGGCTAAGTTGGGAAGCATGCGCCGGAAGATGGCGAAGGCGGTCGAGGGCTGTTGGTAGAGCCGCCGGAAGGTGGTGCCGGGTAGTTTTTCGAGGTAGTCATTGAGGGTAAGGGAGGGCGTTGCGAGAGACATATTGGGCGACGTTTGAGGGGGGCGAGGCTAGGGAAGAGCGAAGAAAGGTGGGAGGAGGGAGGTGAGAGGTGGACGGTGGCCGATGTCGTTGTCGTTGTCGTCGGCCTTGGTCCGTCAGTCAGTCCCTGGAAAGAAGACAAAGGGAAGCTGTCATGGCATCATGGACCGATCAAGAGGTCTACTGCAGTTCCAGATAACCCTACCGAAACTGACAGCAATCAGGCCAGCCGAGAGTGTGGGATGCGAGAACACAGCTGAGAGTTGAAAGGAGTCGAAGCCAACAACTTGCAGCTCGAAGTGAAGGTCGGCATCCCGACGTCGTCTAAGCTTCGATTCAATTACTACAGCAGGTCCGGATGAACATCGGCGGAAAATGATTGCTGGGGGTATGCGCCCACTCTTCACGGTAACGACCCACTGATAACCCACTGATATCGCTGATAAGCCCTGTGACGTGCCCCCTGGACGTTCTAAGCTGTAATACCCGAGCAACCCTGTAACGCTCAACCTCGGGACGGTCATTCACTGTCGGTCCTAGAGTCGTTGCTGTGATTTCTAACGAGGGTCATGAAATAAAGAGCGACGCTGAATTGATCATTATTACAACTACAAGAACCTTCAGAATGGCGGTACCACTCAGGGCTAACGCCTTTGTCTCAAAAGTGAGTGATTATGCTCTCCATTGCATCCGCCGATTACTGAGCGAATGATTTGACTGAAACAACGCTCAGGTCTTGAAGAACTTCATGGACACGTCAGGCCTGGAGCCCACGTATGTCTCCGTTCATTCAACTCTTCTGATGATACGATCTGACAAGTTCTAGACTACTAGGTGCAAAACATGTGAGAGAATAGCTGAGAGATAATGCCATGACCAAAGAAGCGGCCATACTCATTGAAAGACCGCAGCTTCGCATTATCAACGCGACCCCGGGGACAGTCAAGTTTGAGCTTGACGTGCAGAGGCAGCATACCGTAAGAGCCGAAGACGGGCTAAAATAGACGCCGGGACTGGTCTAATAAATTACTAGAACCGACTAAGTATCCTTCATGGAGGCACGATAGCGAGCATGGTCGATCTCGGAGGCTCACTGGCCGTGGCTTCCATGGGCTTGTACGCTACGGGTGTCTCGACCGATCTCAACGGTAAGGTCACTCCGGAGCCCTCACGCTATGCTACATGGAAACCTGAACTGTAACTGACGAGGGACCATCAGTATCGTATCTGAGCTCCGGCGGCAAGACAGGAGACACCATCAACGTCTTGGCCGTTTGTGAGAAGAGTAAGCCTTCCTTCCAAGCCCCGAACGCTTGGCTCCCCCGTCTACACCATGCTAAAACGTCGAACATAGTGGGAAGGACACTGGCGTTTACGCACATTTCTTTTTACAACTCCAAGGGTGACTTGTTTGCCAGAGGTAGTCACACAAAGTAAGACCCCGATGCTTTGTCAGAGCCTCTATGTGATACGAGTCGAGATTTTGACTTGCGCTAGGTACATTGAGAGGGCGCGAAGAGACCAGTCATCTCCTTATGCACTTCCCCGAGAGGCGGGTGACGAGAACGGTGATAAGAGTGCGGAACCGACATCTTAAAGGCAGCTTACTCCTCGAGCTGGCTTGTAAGAACAGACGAACTCGACGCGACACAGCCATCAGTCTTTGGGGGAACCTTGCCTGCTCAATGCTTCTGCCTGGCTTTTGCAACTTCATGCCCTCATATACTTGCTCGTGCCATCAACCGAGGCAAAGCGGGCAAGCATGCTGAGAAGAGGTTCTAGGATATCTCTTTATTTCCCTATAGAGCGGCCTTCATCAAGGTATCTCTACCGCTCATCTAGATAGACTTAAAACCATTGGCATTTGATAAACTGATCCAGCGGCTCGTCCCTACTTAGGTATATAGTGAGTAAGAAGTGGCTGTGGATTCCACTTAGCTCGCGTGTACACAAGCACCCACTCCTATCCCAGTGTAATTTGGGACGAGATTGTGGTGGCCAAGTACGAAGGATTCGCGTTGCCTTGCAGGACTTCTCCTGATGTCATCCTTGAGAGCTTCCAACTGCCAATGGGTCCTGTGAGATGGTCAACTGGTAGGACCCCCTCAGGCGGGCACGATCTACGACTCCACCCCTTCCCACGATCGACTGAACAAGCCCATGGATGAATAGCCCAGTCACCATATCGATCGATCGACCTGAACCGTTCTTCAGTGTTGTATTGGTTACGCAACGCTGTCGTCTACAAGCTTTGGGGATGAGTTATAAATGAAGGCGACGAGCTTAATTCGCCTATACATGACGCCAACTATAGTTGAACGGAAGGGTTCGTAGTATGTACATAATCACCCAAAAGTTTAGGTAGGATGAGTGACTGGCCACCGTCTCGTTGTTATGGAGTGGGCATTGCTCCGCATGGAGGTCTAGGTCATGTGTTGCAAGGTATATGTCCCCCGTATCCATCGATCAAAAAGAGGGGTTGCTCTCGTCCGGTTGGTAACTTTCGTTGGAAGATCGTACATAATACTTAGCCAGCTAGCTAGTTGAATACGTAAGTATGGAAGTACCAAGGTTTGGGATGAGGTGGTGACTTGGATGGCGGTCATGCCGAAGAATTCTGCGGTTAGTCTACGCCGGTGACTAGCTTCTGGCAAGCCTATGTAGTATGCAACTCAAGTCACCCATCGTCTCAGTATATAATATAATCCTCGAACAACCCATTGTTACATATCAGTACTTCAAGTGTTGTGCCGTACTGGTAGCTAAGGCTTGCGAAATACCTACATAACTTAGTGAAATTCGGTGCTACACATCTTTGGATAGAGTTGGGCCCAGGCAGCGTAATCCAAAAAAATACATTCTGCCCAGTATTTACAACAAATTTCCAAAACTCCATTGGATTAAATCTCAGCCTAGCCTCATCCTGGGATAGGAATCTGCAGTAGTTGCAATGGCCCTGCTCACATGTGTTGTGAAGCATATCATTGATGGGCTCGTAGCTAAGAAGCACAGGGGAGGGGGGTTTATCCTGGCCACAACCGGACTCACCGAACTGGGAAATACCTCTACAATATACGAATTCCGCTCTTCAATGTTTCCGCCGCGTCGGGGATGCAGTTAGCTCCTCGGAAGCTCCAGGACTGACGATGGCATTGCCCAGGGGTGCTATGATAGGTGCCCCTAAATTCCCCCATGCGGAAATATGATCGAACTTGATCGATCGTGATGCCATTCTCATACAGTGATGCCTTGGCCGATGATATTATCCTACATAGCACATATATATCACAAATACATCGCACCGAGCACGATACCTGGGAGACCGTGGCTAATATCAAGCGTTACGATCTGAGACGCCGTTGTCGACAACAATGCCCAGGTGCCGCCGGAAAGGGCAAATTCTGGTGAGGATCCGAGTACCCAGATATCAACTTCCAGATTTTGCTCATCTCATTGCTCACACCTGGCTCATAACCATGGTGTCATTTCCGTACGACTTGCTGTACCCACACCAGGACGGTTACTATTTGTAATGGTCGGTAAATCGTAGTAGATGATGTCATGTAGACATTTTACGAAAAAGGTCTCCGCGCCCATCGGTCTTGTCAGGTTGCGGAGGCTGGATTTGTCAGTTCCTCCCAGGGTCGAGGAGGCTGGAGACGTGAATATGGCTTCATGATATACTTCTCCACTTCATATTGCTCGTCTAGGGAACTGCGGTATTGCTAGAAAAGTAAACTGTGGGGCAATATCTGCCAATGAAAAAAATGTGTTTCGAAAAGTAAGGTTTGTATCCGGGACAGGTGTTTCCCATAAGGCTTCCATGGCCACAGCCAGCAATATCTCAACTCACCGAATAGATATGAAGCCCGGGACCCGGTTCGGATCGAGGTCAACCGTGTATCAATGCAACGGCTTCCTTACCGGTATCACAAAATATAGCGGTAAGGCGTCTTATCAGAACGTGGCGGCATGGTGGGTACAAGAAAACTCGAAATGCAGTATCAGCTGCGAGGTCCTGCAGGAGTAGTAAGCTTAAGACAAAGATTGGCCGAGAACTTGTCGGTCTGGGTCGAGGGTCCAAAATAAGATAGGGGCCATCCAGACCATCATCCAACAGCAAGAGGTATTGCAAGCTAGGCGGGCCGACTCAGTACCCCCAAATGGGCAATTCCGCTCGAGTACATTACACGTGGGAAGCCGACGGCCGGGTCTGGCGGTCATGAAAAATCCACCCGGTTGGTGTGCCTTAGGTGTGTAGGCGGTTGACACCCGTCCGCAAAGGTGACTCGGGAAGGGTTCCAATTATAAATTCGCCGCAACCTCCTCGAAGAGATTTAAACTGATGGTACCTGGTCGATTGAGGCCTCTCGACAGAATTCGGTCTACAATCTCTTCCAAGGACCACAGGCTCATACCGGGAAATCATGGCCAGCTTTCACAGCAAAATCACCGGGTCGTGGCTGATCGCCTTGATCACAGTGCTGGACGCATGTGAGTTGTTCACTGGGCGAGTTGATCGTGCTCTCATCGACTGACACTTGTTGTCCTCACACAGTCAATTCTTGCTGGTTTGGATATGACCAGGTAAGTGCCGACTCATTCTTCACCACTACCTCAAGTGCACTCTGAAGAAAACTAACTTTTCTGGCACAGGGCGTTTTTGCCGGAGTGCTTGTCTCTCCAGATTTCCTACAACAATTTCCAGCCACACAGGATGCAGACGTCTCGGGTATCACTTCGAGCTGCTTCTTCGTAAGAATTTCCATCTCGGGTTGGTCGAATAGACGAACTCACCATTTCTTCAGCTAGGGGCTTTCTTTGGAGCCATAGGCGCTTTCGTTCTTGGAGACAGGCTCGGCCGGCGTCGAACCATCGCCATAGGCCTCATATGCAATATTGTCGGCTCTCTGCTACAAACTTTGTCGTGGCAGCTGCCGCAGATGATAATCGGCCGCCTCGTCAACGGTTTTGGAATCGGCCTTGTGTCATCCATGTCCCCGGTGTTCCTATCAGAGACCGCACCGTCTAGCGTGCGTGGTATGCTTCTTGGTGTTGGGTCGTGTTGCAATGTGGCTTGCTTCTGCATTGCGAACTGGATCTCGTATGGTCTCTACCATGATAATTCGGCATTTCAATGGCGGTTCCCCTTAGCCTTCCAGCTGGCGTTCCTCTTTGTCGTTGGCCCGGTCCTACTGATCGTTCCGGAGTCGCCGAGGTGGCTGTTGCTTGTGAACCGGGATCAGGAAGCGCTGCTTGTGCTTTCGAGGCTAGCAGGTCATACGGAGAGTGTTGAGGACTCGGCTGTCATGAACGAGTTTCACTCTATCAAGGCTGCCATTCAGATGGAGAAGGACGACCAGGTGCCCCTGAAAGACGTGCTATGCCACCGCGACAAGGCACAGAACTTCCGGCGACTGATTCTTGGGTGTGGAACACAGTTCATGCAACAATTCAGGTGAGTTTTGCAACGGTATATGTCGTTGTTATCCAATAGCTAATAGGCATTCAACAGTGGCATCAATGCTCTAGGTGCGTCGATATGAAGCACTCACGTTCTGTTGTTTATATGGCGAGAGACAAGTGCTGACTGCATTGCATAGGATTCTACCTGCCCACACTTTTGCAGGATAACGTCGGCTACAATCAGCAAATGAGCCGTCTTATTTCAGCTGTTAGTAGCACTGTCTACGTCGTTTCCAGCTTCGCCTGCCTGCTGGTCATCGACCGCGTCGGTCGTCGCAAGTGAGTCTGCAAGCTTTCTGTATCCTATATTCAGGCACTGACAATATCAGAATGATGATGTACAGCCCTATTATCATGGGTCTCTGCCATCTTGTGGCGTCGATATGTCTCGAAGAGGGCGAGAAGGACGTTGCGAAGAAACAGCTTGTAAGTTCGCACCCGATCCTCCTATCTGACACATTGGAAGTGCTAATCTTAATTGTTCGCTTTTTAGATGGGCAAAGTCGCCACTGCTATGCTGATTTTGTACCACGTATTCTTTGGCCTCGGATACGCCAGCGTGCCCTGGGTTTATAGCGCGGAGGTCAGCTCTCTTGGCTGGCGTACAAGGGGAGCAGCCGCAGCGACGTCTGTGAACTGGCTCGGCGGATTTGTTGTGGTCCAGTTCACCAAGGTCGGACTGGAGAACCTGCAATGGCGTTTCTTCCTGAGTAAGTTCTCGTCTCCCAAGAACGATGGCACATTACGGTGGGCTATGATACTAATAATCCAAAAGTGTTTGCGATCCTAACTTTCGCCTGCACCCCGGTTATGTACCTCTTCTACCCCGAGACGGCCAATAGGACGTTGGAGGACATGGATCAAATCTTTATACAGAACCCCTCCGCATTCGTCTTCAAAAACAAGCTTGCGACACAGTCTCAACGACCGCAGGCTTTCGTGGAAGCTGAAGCGGCGCGGATTGCTCAAGCGACGGACTACTCACGGGATGTCTCGTCTGGGGATGTAACTGGGGATGAGACTGGGAATGAGAAGATTGCATCTCCTGAAGAGAGTGCTTTGGAGGTTTAATTTTGTACCGTCTTGCAGAAACGCCCTGGGTTGGCCTCCCGGAATTCCGAGATTGCGAAGGGATATCAATAATATTCAATCTGCAGTAAAGGCGTCCCAACGTTGCTCATGTGTCTGAATTGCGTGCAGTATGTTTGGTGATAGTAATCTACAAGTACCTCTCGGCTTTCCCTTCCCTGGGTTTTCTGCTCTGTACCCAGTGGCGGGTGGTTACGCATGCTGGGTGTTATCTACCTACCTTTCGCTGGTCAGACGGGCCAGAATCATACCGACAGGAACCACACCGCAACATATCTCCATACGCGCATAATCAAGGCAGGCGTTGTCAAGCAAGGCCAGGATTATTCTTGTCTGACTGCAGATAGGCTAGCGACTCCACCTCGACTCGCCTCAATTCGTTCCTGTACAGGGGAAACTCCACATCTCTTGGTGTGGGCACCATCATTGGACTGTCAGACTGTCGACGTATGCATTCCTGCTGTGGCAACGCCAACTCCGTATCGACGGAATTCGGAATACTTACCAACGTTAAAGGTATTGATACCTCCCGAGGTCTCTAGATACACCCGACATCTTACAAAATAGGATCTCTCCTTCTTATTTGCAAACCATAGTTGTTCAGTTCTGTCATTTTCCCTGGAAGTTTACTCAAAGTCCATCACCGAATTAGGAGCCAGCAGTGTACCTAGGTGAACTCTGAACACTACCATAGGGTACCTGTGAACATTTTGCGCGCCTCGACCTCGCCCAACGATCCGATGAGTTTCGCAGGCTGTGTGGACGATGCTTTCCTCGGCCCAGCCGTCAAGGGCTGCCGGGATGACTTCGATTTCACCCTTCGCTTCGAGAAGATCTTCCTAGGCCTTATTCCTGCGGCAGTTTTCGTTGCGGCATCCCTTCCAAGACTCGTATACCTGTCACGACGACCAATCGTCACTGAAGGATCGGTTTTCAGAGCAGGGAAGCTGGTAGGTTGAGCCTCTTTCTCCGTATATGTGGAACAAACCATGTCTGATATGTCACCTCAATATAGCTTGTAATAGCAATATACACCATTCTTCAGGCCACTCTACTATCCCTGACAGCCATCAAGACCTCGAAGCTCCAGGAACTGTTTATCTCTTCAGCAGCTCTCAGCATACTATCATCATTATGCATGCTCGTGCTATCTTCACTCGAACATGCTCGCTCAGCACGGCCATCCATCTTGCTCAATTCTTACTTGTTCCTCACAATGCTTATGGATATTACCCAAGTTCGCACGCTATGGCTTGCTTCTGTGACAAGAGACGAACTGACTATCACTCGGCTGACTACCGCCGCCCTTGCCATCAAAGCTGTTCTGGCAGTTCTTGAATCTCAGCATAAGGACAGATGGCTCAAGGTGGATATCAAACATTACAGCCCAGAGGAGACGACGGGTATCTACGGGCTCGGTGCCTATTTTTGGCTCAACAGGCTATTTCTCGCTGGGTATTCGAACGTAATCAGAATGAAGGATTTATATCCACTTGACAGCAGTATGAAGGCAGCAGCGCTCGAATCTCGCCTGGCTAGCGTTATGAAGAAGCCTAAGTTCCGAGGGCAGAGATTTGGGTTGGAAAAGGCTTTAGCAAGAACACTCGCTGTGTCTTTTCTGGCACCCGTTGCGCCCAGAGTCTCGTTGATCGGGTTCACGTTCTGTCAATCATTTCTCATCAAGTCGGCATTGACCTACCTTGAAAAGCCATCTACATCCAGAAACCCGAGTGTTGGGTACGGTTTGATCGGCGCCACAATAATCATCTACGCGGGGATGGCTCTATCCAAAGCACTTTATTTGTATTTTCACGAGAGGTCCATTTGGATGGTCCGGGGTGCCCTCGCGTCTGCGATCTACAGGAAGACAACTGAGGTATGATCTCCCTGAATGTACAGAATGAGGACTTGAGGAACCGATGGAACTTTGTACTGACAATTACAATCAGGCCAAAATTGGTACTTTCGATGAGTCTTCAGCTATCACCCTGATGAGTACCGACGTCGAGAGGATAAGACAAGGGATGGTCATGCTTCATGACTTTTGGGCTGGCATCATAGAAGTCGCGATTGCATGTTACCTCTTATACAGATATCTCGGTGTAGCTTTCGTTGCGCCCATTATAATGGTGGTTATCTGTGTCTTTCTCACCGCCGGGGTAGCAAGCTTCACCTCCGATCGCCAGAAGGAATGGATGAAAAAGATCCAGGCTCGAGTTGGCATTGTATGTACCCTCATCGTACTCTACTTTCTTCCAGTGGCATTGACTGCCCACCCATTCACTTCTCTCTAGCTCCAAGTATCTTGCCTCATGATACTATGGTTTGTCTTGCACGCTGCGCAGTCAAGTTTCAGGAAGCTTGAGGCTTGCCGAGGCAGCACTGAGAGAGAAAAATTGAAACCTAGGAAGCTTGCTGGACCGCCAGGAAAAGTCATGGCAGTGGCTGATCTTCACTCATGAACAGACTGCGGATGTCATCGCCAACATGAAGAGCCTGAAAATTTCTGGTCTGACACTACCGATTGAGTCAATCATTCAGGATCTCCGCCTGGAGGAACTCAGAGTTGGCGGTCGTTTTCGAATGGTCCTTACTTACTCCGTTGTCATAGCTTTTGTGCCCTTCTTCATATCGCCTATCATTGTAGGTCAATCCCCCCCCCCCTTGTTCACCAGAACGGACTTGCATGCATTGGTCACCGGCCTTGAGCCCCTCTCGATGAGTTCAAATGAAGATACTGACCTTAATTGGTGTAGACATTTTCCTGGACTTCCGCCACACTTGATATCACCACGATGTTCACTTCATACTCGTATCTGATCCTTCTCAGCGACCCATTAATCTACCTATTCGATAATGTTCCTCAAGTACTCTCCGCCGCAGCCTGCCTCGGGCGTATACAGGAGTTTCTGGATAAGGACCCCAGAAAAGACTTCCGGATATCTTTTGAACGAGGCCAATATCCTCCAGAAAAGCCTTCACGTGGATTGGCCTCCGTAGGTGATCAAAGCGGAGATAACCCCCCTATGGTGACAATTTCAGAGGGGAATTTTGGCTGGACAGAAGAGACCATGGCACTTGTGAACATTGACCTGGCCATTCCCACGCAGCAGCTTACTATGATCGTGGGCCCAATGGCCTCCGGGAAAACTACATTGTGCAAAGTTCTGCTTGGAGAGGTCCCAGTGTCCAAAGGTCAATTTGTTCTTGCGTCTTCGTTGAGGCGGATCGGCTTCTGTGACCAGAGCCCATTTCTAGCGAACGAGACTATTCAGCACAATATCGTGGGGTTTTCTCCCTTCAATCAAGGCCGCTATAGCGAGGTCATCGAGGCAACCATGCTTACTGTCGATCTTTTGGCACTACCGCAAGGAGATGAGACCAAAGTAGGCAGCAACGGCATAACGTTGAGTGGCGGACAGAAACAACGGGTTTCCATGGCCAGGGCACTATACCTGGAGACCGAATTCTTCCTTTTTGACGACATTTTGAGCGGCCTCGATGCAGACACGGAGGAGCAGGTTTTCCGGCGGGTCTTTGGGCCGAACGGCCTCATCAAGCGGCGAGGTGCTACTGCCGTCTTATGCACGCACTCCGTTAGACACCTCCCTTCTGCGGATCAGATCATTGCATTGGCAGACGGCAGTATTGTTGAGCAAGGAAACTTCGACGATCTGATGGCCAATCAGAAGTATGTACATGGGCTGGGATTAAAGCTTCAGGCACCGGAAGAGAGATCCCTGGCATCATTTGGCATCGCCGTGGAGAGCGAAAACTTCACCACAGAATCGCTTCTCTTGGCCAAGGCACCCACCAAGACAGACATACAGAGCGAGAACGAACTTGCGACCAGAAGGCATGGAGACCGGAAGGTCTACAAACATTACTACAGAAGTATCGGTTTCTGGCCCGCATTTTTCTTCACTGTTTTTGCATTGGTTTACGGATTCTTCTACAGCTTTCAGAGTGTCTGGATCACACTCTGGTCAACTGGCACGAGTGCAGACCCACCTGCCCACAGAAACGCCTTCTATCTCGGTCTCTTTGCCACTTTCCAGGTAATTGGGCTCCTGAGTCTCTACGCAGTCGTTCGAGTGGTGATGAGCTGGATAATCGGCTTGTCGGGATCGGCGCTTCACAAGGCCGCTTTGCAGACAGTTGTCAACGCACCATTACGTTTCTTCACTACTACAGACACAGGGGTGGTTACAAACTACTTCTCTCAGGACATGACAATCATCGATGGCGATCTGCCCTTTGCTTTGGTAAATACTGCGATCGATATTGCAATGTGTCTTGGCATGGCGGCTGTCATCGCAACTGTAAGTAGAAACCCAAAAACGCACTTGGTCACCGCTTCTATCCTATCGCAAAATTCCAGTTCCTTCGTCGATGAGGATCAGAGATGCAAAAAAGAAGAAGATGAATCCATGACATACTCTCGTGTTCACTGTTTTGCAAGTTATGTTCCCCCACGCATGAGTACCTATGTAACCTGACTGATTGATTTGTTGCAGTCCTCACCATACTTGGCCATCAGCTATCCTTTCCTTTTCTTGATCCTCTGGGTTATCCAGAATTTCTACCTCCGGACAAGCCGACAACTCAGGCTGCTTGATCTCGAGGCCAAGAGCCCGCTGTAGTGAGTTTCTCACTTGAAATGGACCTATCGCTCTGGGAATCCAATCTGACTATGATGATCACTAGCACCCACTTCCTCGACACGATGAAAGGTATTGCCACATTCAGGGCGTTTGGTTGGATCGACGAAGGTCTTCTAAAGAATTTCAATCTGTTGGACGATTCACAACGGCCAGCATACCTGCTTGCCATGATCCAAAGATGGCTGTCTTTTACTCTTGACACCCTCGTAGCAGTGCTTGCAACCGTGGTCATCATTTTATCAACCCAGCTATCCTCAAGCACTGGCTTCACAGGTGCATCCCTGATCACGCTGATGACTTTCGGCGGTGTGTTATCGAGTCTTATTCGCCAATATACAGGACTCGAAGTCTCCCTCGGAGCTATCAACAGGCTGAAGACATTCTCGGAAAAGGTCAAGCCCGAACAGCAACCAGGAGAAGACATCATACCAGATGAGTCGTGGCCCCAGAGAGGAGAAATTGATATCAGAGGCGTATCTGCTTCGTACGGGTAAGGCTTCTAGTTCTTCCCAAAGAGCCACAAGCTAGAGTCAAGCTAATCTTCTTACCTCTTTCAGTGATACATCCATTGATGCTGCAAGAAGTGACGGTGAAGCCCTTTCCCACATTCATAGTTCTTCAAACCTTGCCATAAAGGACCTCAGAATTATTATTCACGCTGGTGAGAAGGTTGCCATATGCGGGCGTAGCGGAAGCGGAAAGTCGTCGACTATTCTCTTGCTCTTACGCCTGCTGGAGCCAATCCCTTCTACTGCCGAGAACATCGATATCGACGGTGTGCCACTGAGCCGCATCGACCGCGCCATCTTGCGACAGCGGATTATAGCCATACCGCAGGAATCTGTGTTTCTGCCAGATGGTAGTAGCTTCAAGTCGAACCTGGATCCATCTGGTGTGTCTTTGGGTACGGAATGTCAAGCAGTGTTAGAGACGGTCGGCCTCTGGTCATTCGTAACCGAGAGGGGTGGCCTAGCGGCAGGTATGATTCCGGATACCTTCAGCCAGGGCCAAAAACAGCTGTTCAGCCTCGCAAGGGCCATACTACGCCGCAGGGTCAGGTCTCGCGAAGTCGGCACGGAGAAGAATGGTGGCATCCTATTGCTGGACGAAGTGAGCTCCAGTGTCGACATTGATACCGACAGGGCGATGCACGAATGCATCAAGAGCGAGTTCCAAGGGTATACAATCGTGATGGTAAGTCACCGCCTGGAGATGGTCATGAATTTCGACAGAGTTGTTGTGATGGACACAGGCACCGTGGTCGAGGTTGGCGCTCCACGAGCGTTGGTCAAGACAGATGGCAGCAGATTCAGGGAATTATGGATGGTTTCAAATACTGGAAGGAAACATTGATGATGTACATGTAGTACGTATAAGATGGCCGGAATCGGGCCAGCATTCTTTGGTAGTCAGATCAATACTGCATACTATGTAATTACCCTAGGGTACATAGTACTTTATGCATCGACAACACAGCTAGCATCCGACCACCCCTTCGCTAACTTGGAGCTACCTGTTGCTATGAGTACATACTGGGCTGAAAGCTGCTTCTGAAATCGTCCATAGCTAAGTACACAATTGTGTACTCATTGTGTCGGAAGACTACTAGTATTAAGGGATGACCCTGGAGCATACTATGTACCTTGGGGTACAATGGTGGATACAAGAACCCCTACGACACTAGATGGTGCCTCCTCAGTCGAAAGGGGGAATCCTTGAGAGGCCCTACGTGGGCGTAATGTTTTTTCGAATTCTTTAATTGGTGTTCTCGTAAACCTTTCGAAAGATTCAAGGCCTCCAAGTTGCGGTCCTTGAATATTGTGCTGCTCTAATGGTTATCATCTCTTCTCTTTTGTCCTACCACTAGAATACATAGTAATTTATGTTCGAGCAAAGCAGAATAGGGTTAGGGTCTAAGGGCTGTCAGTATTAGGTCATCTATTTCTCCCTCTTCCGACTACATTCACACATCTGTTGGTTGCCCCTCTACATAGTAAGCTTCCATCAGCACCCACCTTACCCAATTGACCAGTCAGTACTTGAGAGTGTCTCGACGAATATCCGTGCATCATTCGAGAGCCTTTGAAGTAAAGTCGGCACTGGGCTGCATCTGTGTCACCACTCTTTGAACACACCAGCTCCAGCGTTTCAGGTGCATAGAAGATGACATCCTTTGTTTGTCCACGTCGCAAGATACGCAATATACTTTCTATCTAGTGATTGCATCAATGAGCTCGATTTGTGTAGCAATCTTGGGAGTTAAGCTGGGTTCATGAGTCCACACACAACCATTATCCACGGCGCTTTTTCTGTATCGCGTCTTGTATTGAGTGTTTGCATCTGCGGCCGTGGGATCCGGGCCACTCGTCCAGGAAGCTCGCCCAAGTACTTGCGGAGAAGAAAGAAAACATCTTCCAATGCTCATTATGCGGATCCCTTCAACAGCAATCCCCTGGCTGCGGCAGCTATCGCCGACTCGAGCGGCCTTCATGACATCATGGAAGACCGTCCGAGCAAACGCGCTGTTTGGGTCGAGGAACACCAAGAGGCCTGCATCTACGGCAGCTTCAGTGGATCCAGGGGCTTTTAATGTGAGCATACCAGAAAGCCGAGCCACAGTTGTGCCAAAAACTCTACCTCCGCCATCTCCGGAACAGCAGGTCGCCATTGACACACTGCTGTATACACGCAACAACTTGATCATAGACGCGATTGCTGGCTCCGGGAAGACCACAACGATCCTCCATCTGGCGCAAGCTGCTCCAGAGACCTCTTTCCTTGTCCTTGTATACAATCGGCGTCTTATGTTGGAGACTGAACAGAGATTGCAAGGGTTGGGTCTCAAGAATGTCACAGTGTTGAACTACCATACACTCGGCACGAGGTACTACACACATGAGTGCGCGACAGACCAAGGCCTCAAGCGCGTGGTAGAGAACGATATGCCTGTAATCGAGGGGATGGTGTTGCCAGAGTTCTCAGTCCTGGTTATGGACGAGCAACAAGACATGACGCCGATATTGAAACGCTTCGTGGACAAAGTCATCCGCGACAAGGGATTCATCGGTAACGATCGCCGGCCAAAGGATAGCGAAAATCAGCTTAGGGTCGTGGTCCTCGGCGACAAGAGGCAGGAACTCTACTCTTTCAACAACGCTGACTCCCGTTTTCTCACCATGGCTGCTCGCCCACACGTTTTTGGATATATTAATGACCACAGCTGGATTGCAGCTACTCAGACGACCTCCAATCGAGTGACGCAGCAAAATGTCGACTTTATCAACCAGCAGATGCTAAAGAAACCCCTCGGCATGGCCATGCGTGCTGTGAGAAACCAGAGCCAAGACGGCAATCCATTTCCCAAACCTCGATATGTCATCTGCGACCCATACGAAGATGTATTGGATGAAGTGCTGCGGCTTTTGGATACCCCTGGCCTGTCACCAACGGACATAATAGTGCTCGCACCATCCGTCCGTGGAAGCTCTCCCGTCATACATCTGGCAAACGACCTGGCAACTAGAGGGATTCCCGTATTTAGGTCCGATTCAGATGTTTCGGATATCGCCCCTGAAGTCGCCCACGGCAAGGTCCTCATATGCACATACCACCAGGCTAAGGGCATCGAACGAAAGGCATCAATTGTCTTGGGCTTCGACCAGGGCTACCATACTTGGTATCACAAAGTTGCTGAGGCTCCTACTGCTGTGACCAATCCTCAATATGTGGCTGCCACGAGAGCATTGGAGCACCTGGTCCTGATCCATCATCATCAGAGTCCACCACTTCCATTTGTTGACATGGAGAAGGTTGACCAAACTTGCGACGTGGTTACCACCCGTCCTTTGCAAATTGCACAACCCAAGGAGAAGACAGGCATGCCAGCCTTCAGCGTTACAGCACTCTGCAGGAACTTGTCAGAGACCCTGATTACGGATTGCCTCCGTCGTCTTGATTTTCGGATGCTGGCCGAACCTGTCTATGGAATCCAACCTCCTGCGCCGACTGAACTCCAGGATAAGTATGGTCTCCTGGAGGGGGTGTCGAGTATTACAGGCACAGCTATCCCGGCGATCTTCCAGTGGCGACAGAGAAGTAGGCTGAGTATAGTTTCAGGCCCCTTGAAACTGTTGAAACCGCCAAAGCGTGCCCCTCGAAGGCGAAACCACTTGCGGGAGTTGCCAGACGCATTCTATGAAAAGCTCAAGCTCGTCGAAACAGCTTACAACGATGGGTCCCTGAAGACAGACGACATCTTATACCTCTCTAACCTGGAAATGACAGCTAAGGACAAGGACATCACAAAGCTTCTCGCTCTCTCACTCGACGGGTACGACTGGCTATCAGAGTCCATTTGCAACGACGTGCACGTCACACTCAACAGCCTGCCAATGCCAGCCACAATTTCAGGCCGAGGGATCTACTTCGAGCACATAACGTACCGTAAGTTCACCACCATCACTCACGGGGGTGGACCGACAAACCCGACCAAGAAGTCAGGAGTCATCGTGTCGGGTGCCATGGACATAAGCCGCCCATGGGGCGAGAACAAGGCCGTCTGGGAGGTCAAGTACACCGACTCTCTCCAGCCGGAGAACCTGTTGCAGACCGCCCTGTACATGCTCCTCCTCGGGGACCCATGCTCGGGCTTCCTGGTCTCCGCGCGCACGGGGCAGACCGTCCAGGTCCTGCCGAAGACGCCAGATTCCCTGATGGAGATCCTGCAGTTGCTTGTTGACGCGAAGTCCGGCGGCGAGCAGACGAGGCTGCTAAATACATACTCGGACGAGGAGTTTTTGGAGGAGTGCGGGCGCGATTTCGCGGGATTGGTGGGCAAGTGTGCGTTGCCGGCCTGGTTTGCGATGAAGCCTTCGGGGTCCAGATATCGCAAGAAAGCCAAAGGGAAAGGTCGGCGGGTGACAGGGGTTGGCCTTGAAGCGTGATTTCCGTAAACTTCACTTGTAAGAACATAGTGAGGAATTGAATGTCAGGCATGATTGGACATCTAATAACATACTCCTACAATACTTTGCTCCTAATGAAGCGTATCGGCATCGGCAAGTACTGAGTGCCCTACATCCGGATGTCGTAGCACCCTGGGAATCCTTGTTTACGAAGCCCCGACGACGAGGGAACATATAAAGTCATATCTGTGATCGCGATTTCATAAAGACAAAGAAGTTCGTGATAATGTACAATTTCCAGGGTATCAAGATAGTTCCAATGGCCCCCGCATACCCAGATTTGACCCCATAGTTACCTTCCACAAGCCACATGGCGAAACCTT
The DNA here is from genome assembly GCA_003795295.1 of Cytospora leucostoma. NCBI lineage: Eukaryota > Fungi > Ascomycota > Sordariomycetes > Diaporthales > Cytosporaceae > Cytospora > Cytospora leucostoma. The sequence goes on along the minus strand of LKEB01000055.1, from coordinate 90,952 downwards.
ACGCATGCTTTCCGGTCTTGTAAATAAATCTACAATGGTATGTAATCGCCAGCTTTCTCCAGGGCATAATAAGGCTCCCGAACACTACTTTCTGGGGCGTCTCGATCCTTGAGTCCATCGCTCTGGATTTGAACGCCCTCCATAGCCTCTGTACCGCCGTCACCTCCTTGTAGGTCAGGAATCTGGGCCTCATCCGCGTTCTGATCCTGAAGAGGTCTAAGAGATGGCTGTCTGTCGGCCTGGGGCCTGGGAGTATATGACCATTCGTACCATTTACGATACTCGGGCCTTGTGCGCATTACGCTCCTCACCTCGCTCCATCGCAGATTGGCGTGTTTGCCAAGCCGTTTTACCTCATCCCGCAGTCTGAAGTTCTTGCCATCATCGCCAGGATAGTACGTCGGGAAGCCGTTACCATTCGTCCGCCAGATGGTGTCCAAAGCTTTGTTGATCCCGGGAATCTTGTCGGCTTTCTCCATAGATCTGGCAAGCCTGTTGGCCCGATTACGTTCTTTCTTTGTCATCTTGCTTGTCTTCACGACACCAGAGGCCTGGCCGGTGTTGGAAGCTCCGACCCGAGCGATCGTACTGGACGCACCCGTTCCCAGATCTGCCAGCCTTGCGCTTCGGCGAGGCGCGCCGCCGAACCGACTTGTATCCTCCTCGGGGCGCTGGCTAGGCAGAGGGCGTTTCAGCGACTCGGGTCGCTGTATGAGCCTCGTCTTCCGCTTCGAATTCCTCCCAGATATGCCCAGAACTCTGGGCCGCCGGTGTGACGCGTCCAACTCGGCAGTAGTGGCTCGCTGCATCCTTCGTATCCAGTCTTGCACCTCCTTGTGGGACTTGAGGAGTTGCACGGAATGGAAGGCTGCGGCCAGCGTGTCGTTGCTCATGATGCGGTGGATAGCACTGTGGCAGGGCCAGCACAGGAGTGCAAGGGTGTTCCTCTGGTGTTCTGTATAGGTGCCTGCTGGGGCGGCCTTGACGACTGACTGCGGGTAAAGGTGGTGCTTTGTTATACCGCGGTCGTAGCGAGCGACTCGGTTACAAAGCTCACAAACGTCTCTGCGGAAGACCACACGGTGGTGTTGGTGCTTGGCTGCGATGTGGTTAACCCTTGCCACTCTGGCAGGGGCATCATCCTCGTCTTCGGATGTTAGGTTCGTAAGGTCGATGACATTTGAGATATCCACCCATTCGTCACTTGATTCGTCCGAGGAGGACAGACCTGTAAGGTCGATGATTTCGATGGATGGGAGCACATGGTTACCATCTGCGTTGGGAGGGCTGGGGCCTGAATCCATGGTGGGCGTCTACATCGTGTCAGTCAGTGTTCGCTTTACAGAGGAGCTTCGAAACCTTGCGTACCATGTGCGATCAAGTAACGACAAGCATCCTTTGCAATGCGACTTAGACTCGGACGATGAGGACTGTGGGCCTATGCCACCCAGGCCACCTCATCAATTTAGTAGGGTGGTCAAAATGATCAGAGCTGACGAAGGCCAGCGGATGTCAAATTCCAGTGTTTTGACCCAATCGATTCGCCCAAATTGGAAGTGAAGGTGAGATGTAGAGGAAGGAGGTAGGTCAGTGCCAGCTGAGTCATCATTATAGACTAGTGTGATTGGTGCAAATGGCCAGCTTGCCTCACTTATACCAAGTAACTGGGCACGGAGGGGGGGGGGGGTTGTGGCGGCCAGGACATTAGGTGAGCTGGCGCAGGGTTAGCCCAGGGCTCAGCAGTGCAATAGTTGTAGGCTTCTATTGTTGTAGCCTAGGGAGCTCCAAGCCAGGGAAAGGAGTGCTATCAATACCAAAATTGTGTGAATACTCAGGTACCTCAACTTTCAAGTGCAAAAGTGATCTCGGGGGTCACAATGCGAGATACGGAATACGGAATACGGACTGCGGAGTACGGAGTAATACGGATTACGGCTTTTGCAACGATACGGAAGGATAGACACTCACCTGCCGAATCATTTTGCCTCCTGCAGGACCAGGTCAGCCCTTATCGCTAATAGAACACCATGAATTGACGTCGTTGGACTGCCCCCTCACCTATGGACCTCACTTATGCACCCCACCCATAAGTTGCTGCCCGATCACATGTGCAGACAGGCGAAGTCGCAAGAACGTAACACCTATTGACTCCTCCTTCACCAACATCTCAGAATCCCGAACATGCGAGGCCCGCACCTCATTCTTGGCGCTCTCCCAGTAGCAGCTGCGGTTGCAGCATTCAACTGGGACGCTGTCACACCGACCGAGCACCTGCAGTATCATTCTTGCTATGACGGCTACCAATGCGCTCTTCTCACAGTTCCTGTGCGTGTCGCCGATTTGAAGCTGAAAGTTCCCTGCAAGTACTGTTACTAATTTCGACAGCGGGACTGGCTTGACGCGAACAATACCAAGAAGGTGAACATCGCCATCGCTACCATACCTGCCAAGGTCCCCTTCGATGACCCGACTTTCGGTGGGACGATTATAATCAACCCAGGAGGCCCAGGAGGCTCGGGCGTCATCGCCGTGCAGACTTACGGGCATGCTTTGCAAGAGATTGTTGAGGGAAAGAAGCATTATGAGATCCTGGGCTTTGACCCGCGCGGCGTCGGACGCACACAGCCGAGAGCAGACTGCTTTGGTGCGAGCCATCTGTTTGCTCGGGACTCATATTTGCTGGAACTAAGGGGTATTGGGGGCCTGGTATGACATTTCTCGTTCTATTGTCATCTCTTCTTATACCACAGTATCTTCAATCATCTTTTCTGTTGTTTCTCACAGCCGGTCGGACCCCTATCCTGTCCGAGGTATGGGCTCGGGACATATCAGATCCCCCTGTCTCCTATCCCGTAAGCCAGTCTTATAAGTCTGTAAGCTGTTACTGACTCTGGATGAATTAGGATGCTAGTGTAAATGGTCTGAGGCGCTACTTGGCGTTCGATGAGGCTTTTGGAAATCTTTGTGAGACTAAGGACGCAGAGGATGATATCCTGGCGTATGTCTCCACCGCTTCCGTTGCACGGGATATTGTCGAGATCGCCGAGCGAGTCGAAGACCACAGGCACGGCACGAATGCTGCTCCACCGGGCCCCGTCCAGCACCCTCTGAGGATTGGCAGGGAACAGTCCGAGAAGAAGCCGGCCCGCGTGCTGTACTGGGGCTTCAGTTATGGCACAATTCTCGGTAATACCCTTGCATCCTTGTTTCCAGGTCGTATCGCGCGCGTTGTCCTGGACGGCGTCGTCGATACCCATGACTATTACGGTGGGACTTGGAAACGTAACCTGCTCGACACAGACAAGATTGTGGACTACTTCTACGAAAGATGTTTTGACGGAGCTAGTGCATGTCCTCTGTGGAATGAGGATGACAACTCCGGGGAAGACATTAAGAAACGCATCGACAAATTCGTTGCAGATGCCGATGGCAGCCCCATCAGCCTTGTTCGCAGTGATGGCTCCTTCAATCTTGGAGTTATCACGGGCAATAACATTCGGTATACCTTCAGGCCGTAAGTAAGCTTCCGAATTTCTCCCCAAGTACCCCAGATGCCTCTATTTGCTCAGCCTTGCTTCACGTATGTTCGCAAGCTGCGACTATACTTCTCGCAGGCCGAAGTGAGTCTGTCCATCCGCAGGGAAGTCTTTGAAGAAGAATGGCTTAGGCAGTGGAAACACTAGCAACTTGAATACCAAGGATTGTGTGGGATGTTAACTTTCGTCGCCGAAGACCTTTGTACAGCGGCCTGCCAACAGCATTTGAGGATCTTGCAAATGTCCTAGCCGGTGCACTTGAGGGTAATTATTCACTCATCGGCCCTGAGACCATAGTACCACCGCTACAAGAAGCCTGTAGCATTGCCAATGACACAACAGTCGGGCCCGATGACGCACAACAGGCCATACTATGTGGTGACGCCGATGTGGCAGACCCAGACGGGCCGTATCGCGCAGGCAAGAGGAAGGGTCTAGCATACTGGCAAAATTACATCAATACCCTCAAGAGCCAGTCGTCCATATTTGGATTCTGGTTCTCAAAGGTTTCCTCCGACTGTTCGGGCTGGCGCATCCGACCCAAGTGGCGCTTCGCTGGGCCATTTACTACACCGCCTGCAGACCCAAGCCTGAAGGAGGGTGTTCCCGCTGCGCCTATCTTGTTCACGTCCAGCAGGCTGGATCCTGTCACGCCGCTTCAGAACGCGTATGCGATGTCTAACGGCCATCCCGGCTCAGCTGTCTTGGTCCACGAGACTGTCGGTCACTGCGCCGTTCTCACAGGCTGGAGTGAGTGCTTCAGGAACGCGGTTAGGGCGTACTTTGACGATGGAGTTGTGCCTGAGAACGGGACTGCATGCGAGAGTCAAACGTGCAAGCCGTTTTCTAATGATGGTGAATGCCTAAGGCCAGATGAGGTTGTGGCTGCCGGAGCCAGTTTAGCAAATTTTGGTACTGCTGCTGATCGTCGGCGAGGATGGTCAAACAGACCGTTGGAAGTCTTCTAAGCATGAAAGTAGGTGTCATGATGGTTCACAGCGGTTTCAATAACACCGGTATGATTCTCTCGTATCCTACTGACCTCGAGACCTTATACTAGCCCTGATGTATAGTCTCTGCAACAGCTCTTTAGATGGCCTTTCTTCTGCCTTCCAGCCAGTCGTCTTCTGCATCTGATCCAACCAGTATGATACCTCTTGAACACCTCAAATTTCGTTGTGTCGTAGAAAGAAGGAACCATCTGGGTGGTATCATATACATGTATCAGGGACAACTACATGATGACCCTCTGGAAGACAATAATATGAGATGCTTACAAGTAGAATCAATCCCACATGTGACCCCACGACTTCGCGTGTGGGTTGGTTCTAGTGCGTGCATGTTATCACATTCCGTTCCCCTGGGTCTCCGAAACGGATTGAGTCCGTCTTTATTACCTATAATGCACATGTGTGGTTGTGATGGAATGATGGGTATCAACGTGACTCCTCATCGTGATTCCACCGTAATGATATCACTTGTGAGGGGCATTCCGGGTAGAATCTACCTCATCTAATGAATTACCTCGTCTGATAAGCTTCTGGAACTTACTTGACCTGCGTACTTGGTCGTTGAACCGCCCAGAGACCATGCTAGAGAGAGACTCGAGGTCAATCGGACTTGACTGAAGGCCCGGAGGCTTTCAGAGTCGACGTCGAGGCAACCTGCAAGATTGGTCAATGCAAGTAAGTCGATTTATCAGGTCCTCCCCCCTCCCACACCCTTCATTTCGTACCGAGTAAGAACGCATCTCATACTTCGTTTCAAAGAGGATACAGTGGCTCATGAACATGACAGATGTCCTTATATGAGATATGTAATGTATTCTAGTGTATAGTTCTATAAAAGAAATCCTCCTCAAGTGCTTGCGCTATAGAAAACCAAAGATCTAATCGTACTACATCAGTAACATGAGGGAGTATATTGATTGCTGAAATACAAATGCGTGCGCCATCAAATATGCAGAACGAGCGAAAGTGCCACCCAAACATCCACGGGAAAGGAGCAAAGGAGATAAAGAGGATAGGTAAGGATGAGAAGCAATGTACCATATACGTGTACATGTGATCAATCCTCCTCGTTCTTGTCGTCGACCGAAATAAACGAGCTCGCGCTCGTGTGCGAGCTTGTGGTCGTATTGGAGTCACTCCCATCCGAGTAAGAGCCATCCGAGTAGGAGTGATCCAGTTCCATCGGGATAGGTACCGAGTCCCTCAATGCCTCCTTCAACAAGTCTGCCACGTCCCCTGCGCACCCAAAGGACAGACTCCAACCAGCACCACCCTGACCGTACGAGTGCACGATCCTGCTCGGCCGCTCGGTGCCAGGCATACAGCGGAGTTCCCTCTCGACACGGACGTTTCTCGACCTGAACGGCCGGAGTCCCTGGGCCAAGGGGTACGTGGCATCGACGCGGGCATTCTTCAGATCGGGGAGGAATGCCTCGCAGCGCTGGCGCATGCGCTTGACAATGGGGGAGTCGAGAGTCAGATCCAGACTTGACTCGTTCGGCTGGGCGATGCCCCCGATAAGGAGGATGTTATCGTTACGCGGCACCAGGAAGACAATCTCATTGGAGTCATGCACGGCATCAGCAGTGATGGTCAGTGCTGCCTCGACCTTGGGGAAGTCCCTGCCATCGTTGATGACACGGATCAGAGCGCCCCGGATAGGGTAGCATGTCGGATCCCCAGCCAGCTCGGTACCGGCCAGACCCGTCGCGTTGACAATGGCATCGGCGCCGAAACGGGCACGGAGTGTTTCCTCCTGGTCGAACAAGTCGCCGGAGATTGTCTCCGTCACGGTTGAGGCCCCCTTGCTGTGGACGAGGCTCATCAACCACATCATGGCCTGATCTGTGTCGATGATTGGGGCTAGGAGTTCGTACGCGTCCACGGCACCATAGCCTGGGTTGACCCTCCGCTGCTTCATCAACCTGGTGTCCTGGCGGAAACCCTTGACACCACTGGAGATGATTTCCGCCATCTTGGAGAACTGAGCCGGGTCATTCTCTACCGGGGTCGGGAAGAAGAAGTCAGAAGGCATCATCCTCACACCCGAAGCCCGGCTCAGCTCCGGGATGGAAGCGATTGCGTCCCAGGCATGGTACGCAGTCATGCACCATCGCTTCGAATTGGACAGGGAGATACGGTCAGTGTGGGCTCCACAGACCGCTGGGGGGTATTCCCAGAGGGCTCCGGCGATTTGTGCTGTGAGGCGGTTGTTCGGGCTGAAGTTGGCCCAGTCCTTGGAGATGATGGTGACCTTGTATCCCTGGTCCAGGAGAACCCAGGCTGTCACAAGACCCGTCACTCCTGCGCCGACGATGAGGACATGGGGGGATGACGCTGATGGCTGAACAAGGCGTTCGGGGTAAGGAATGAGATCGCGCCACATGACAAGTGACGGAACATTGTGGGAGACCATCTTGGATATTGTATAAGTCTGTATGGATAAGGCCTTGACAGCTCTCAAGATGGTTTTGCAGGTTGGAATGAAATAGTATACTATGAACGATGACGCTGATGGGGTATCGAAAGTCTAAACAAATTATACGCTCTGTGTTCTGTTGCTGCTGGATAGTGTGCTTCAACTTCAGAACCTCGACGACTTAATGGACCTCTATATACTCGGATATCTAGACCATGCCCCCACGCGGTCTCTTACAGTTTCCATTGTTTGACCGAAAGCACTGCCGCCAACGGCCACAGAAGATGGAACCGTTTTCGTTCGGGATGTGCGCAGCTCGGTGACCTGACTGCATCTGCCTGGGGCAGACGTCGAGGATTGGACCAGTATGCTCGCAGGTTCGCTTACGTGAATCATATGATAAACATCGTCGGCCCCTCCGATCCACAGAAATTAGGCCAAAAATATGAAGGAACCAATTGCGAGTTGGCTGTGGTGTATGTTAGTTACCCTAGGCATTATTCAACATGATGGCTTGGTGAGCCTGGCGTCGGTGAGGGGCCGGTCAAGGTCATTGCGGATTCCACATGCCGGGCTGTGCCAGTGGCACACGAAGAGGGACACAGAATAGCTCTGCTTACTTTGCAGGACGAGTCACGCTTGAGGAGGCTGAAGCGTGGGGTAAAATCCGGCAGATTGTGTTCTGGAACAAGTGTCAACCGTAGGGCTGAGTCCCTGAAAGCACATTCCAACATTGTTGGGGGCCTTTTCTTGTTGAGGAGGACTGATTTGTACCTCAGTATGGGGATTGGGGGCCAGATATTGCTATGATTGGATGATGACAACTGCCAAAGACAGCTTGTGCCAGCTAATCGACTGATCCAACAGCATCTCCGGTCAGCCCTATTCTGACAGGTCTCCTGCAGTTACTACATAGGACTGCGGACTGGTGATGCCATTGCGGCTCTGGTGTGATGTGATCCCAGATTGCCGGTATCTTGTAGGGCTGGGCCGAGACCCGAATGCAACCATTGCACCTCTGTAGGGCTGAATCTCGTCACAAGACCAACTTTCCGGGGTTTGATTATGCCGAATGTAGTTACGAATTGCATAGCGGTGTGGAATGTTGCTTACGCCGCTCCATGAGAGATTAGCCTAGATGAGGCGTTGACCTTTGAGAAGCGATCAAATCGTTCGAATTTTGTTCCGTGTGGGTGGGGCCCTCTGACATGTGACCTCTTATACGGACCATGAGCGCTTTTGCAAGCTACTAATCTGAATGCAATTTCTATCGGGGTGCACCTAGACTAGGCAATGCGAGTTCTCGGCGTCGATGGATCCGAGACTCGGGGATAGCTTCCTATCGCAGTTTCATGAGGAGAGGAAGCCTGGATGCGGGCGTGTCCGGCGGTGAAGAATGACTCGATGCCGCAAAGATGACTACTATGTACCGATGTTGCGTGGGTTGATATTGCCTAATGGATGTTTCCAAGGAAATATGAGACATCATTTTCTTACCTAGGACGTGGGACAGTAGTAAGCATGCGGCCAATTTCGAGGGTCGTGGAGACCAGTTGAGAGATGAATGCCTACATAGTATGTAATTACAGTGGAGTTCTGCGTCAAGTGGTGCTGAATAAGCTCACCTACTTATGTATGTTTATTATAATAGCAACTGCAGCCATGTAGTCGAAGTTGCTCGAATATTCCTGCTCGTATCTATAAATGATTTGGAATCGTCAGAGAGTAATAAAATCGTGTCCTCAGCCCCGCAGAGATCCCTGCTCTATAGAGTGCTGCCAAACTTGAATTGGTGTCTCAAACTCCTTGCTTTTTCATCTAGACACTTCGTTTCACCAGGCTCGGTGTTAACTTTCGGGTAGGATAACACCTCAACACAAGCCAGGCCAATCAATTTATGTAAAGTGTTCAAAGCCTGAAGTGAAGGGAAGGGGTAGGTGGGCGAAGAAGCTGCTGAGCATTCCCGCCTGAACAAACGCCTGCTTCCCCATATCTTGTCTACCGTACCCGGCGTTCTCCTATAAAGGCCGAAAGATTTATCAGAGGTCGTGCAAGACTTGCCCTGACTTCATAGTCGCCTTAAACCCATGATGACAACGGCAACGGTGCCTTTGTGGAAAGATCCACTCTACCACACGATATTTCTCCGCGGTGACTGGGGCCTCCGCTCCACTCCCTGGGGAACAGCGAGGCCCGGCAAATTCAGCTTCGATGGCCACTTGAGAGATGCGCCTTCCGGTGTCGGTGTGGTATATCGTGCTTTGGAAGGTGTCGTGTGCAGTGCTATAGCTGAAAGAAGCGCTCGAGTCTGCCCTCCTTCCAGAGTGACTCTACATGCCTGCGACTACTTCTATGATAGGACCGGTGACATCTACGGAAATGTTGAACCCGGCAACCCTGATACGCGAGTTCGTATCCAGGCTCGGTGGTGACTGAAATGTCGAATAAATGCAATCCCATATCATGAATAATGCTGATGGCACAAGTTACGTTCACGTCGAACTTGGCAGATTTGAACCCGAGGAGTTCTTGTGGAGTATATTTGGAACACAGTACGTGCCTCGGTCGGCGCGACCTGGATGCGAAGTTGAGATTATCTTGTGATTACTCATGAGCTATGTTTTGGGTAGTATTGTTTCTTATATCGTTGTGTATCAACGTCACTGAAGTCATGTTAGTAAGAAGCAGAGAAGATGAAAGCTTCCGTTTGCAAGTCGCTGCCAGTCAGTTATTCTAGACCTTGTTCAAAGCACGTACAGACAATGAATCATTCCTAGAATTGTGATACGTGTCTTATCGGAACTATTTCAAACCGGACATGGCCGGAAGTTGATGCCAGTATAGCTGGGAGTTCAATACGCGAGGAAGTGAACGCACACATGCACCATAGGTGCAGCTGCCCTCTTCCATTATCAACTCTGGTAGGCACTGAAGTAATTCATTTTAAACAAGGACAAATCCGTCTTGACATCACATCAAGCATCATATGCAGAGGTAGTCGTAATCAGAGCTCGAAGTCACCCTCTTCACCTCCCTTAGGCCTTAGATGACCAGCCGGACTTTGAGCTTGTCCCCTTTGACGATGTCTTCCTCCAGAGCCAACAACTCAGGCACATCCCAGGTACAATTGATATATCTCCCACTGAGCCACTGGCGTTTCTCGGACGTCAGATAGACAATTGTGTCGGCACTGATCTGTGGAGTATCGACGAAGACTGTGATATAGGATCAAGGTTAATGAGTACTCGTTTTGGAGGAACATAATCGGTGACCTCAAGAAGCAAAGCAGCGACTAATTGGCAATGCACTCACCCTTACTCAGCGCCTCTTTCGTAGCAGCATCCGCCTCGATCCCAGTAGCCATATCCGTGAGGACATTACCAGGGTGCACACACCAAGCGCACACGCCCTGATCAGCGTACTCGACGTCCACAAACTCGGCGAACCGGAGGTTCACCAGCTTCCCCGGCTGGTACTGGCTCGACCCGGGCAGCGTCAGGTGTGCGCCCACGCTGGACACCGTGACGAAGGTCTTGAGCCCGTCCGCCCCCCTCCCCAGCAGCAGCGGCAGGAAGTACTTGGCCACCAGGAACTGGCCCCTGACGTTGGTCTCGTAGACCTGCCACCAGCTGTCCGCGTCCGCGTCGATTACCTTCTTTTGGAAATCCCCGCTGATGCCGGCCACCTGCACGACGATGTCGAGCCCGCCCCCGCCCACCTCCCTCTCCACGAGCTCCGCGGCGGCCGCTACGCTCTCCGGGACCGAGACGTCGATGCCCACGAGGACGACGCGCAGCTTGTCCGCATCCCGGCCTGCCTCCCTGGCTGCCGCCTTGAGCTCCTCCGCCACCGGCTCGAGGGACTTGGTCGATCTAGCGCCGATTGCGATCACGCTGGCGCCGCCGCGGGCGAATGAGATGGCGATGGCTTTGCCGATGCCCCGGGATGCACCGCTGATATACACTGCACGTCCTGACAGGAGGGACTGCGGCAGCTTGCTCGGGTCAATGGCGGGGTATGTATCACTGTGGACGGTCTTGGTCACGGTGTAATCCCCTGTGGAGGGCATCAGATCATTTGCTCTGCTGGTAACGTTGGTCAGCACAACACTGACCTGGTCCCTCGAGGGGATTGAAGAAGGCTCCCTGGGGTGGTGGCATCGTTTCTTCTTGATGAGATCTATATGTTGACAAATGGCGTATTGAGGCGTATGAAGACAGCTGAAAACACGAGGAGGTCAAACGCGGCGGCTCAGTAATATATACTCGTTGCGTATCTTTGTACACCCTCTCTTATTCATCATACAGACCAGGATGGTCTAGCACAATATAGTGTCAAACCGCCGGGAAGTACAGCTGATGCCGTATTACGTATCTCCTCTCGAAGGTGCAGAAGCATGACAGTACTCTTTCCTGCAAGTATCATCAAGGGTTCGATTCTACTAGGAATAGCATCTTTATATGACACTAACCCCAAGTTGCTTTTGCCTTCCCGCATATTAGCTACATTCGCATACCCCCCTACATGTTCGACTATGCAGATGAGACATGACCAAGCAGACGGCATGCGGAGTTAAAATCGTGCCGTCTAAAGTCCTAACGCCGTTCATTGCTCAGATCAGGCTACCAAGAGCCCGGGTTATCACCGGCCGAAGAAGATCAAATCGGTATCGGACTTGATATATTTGGACTCGCTCTGACGCTTGGGGGACTGCGACCCAAATCATTGTATCATACAACGACATATGTACATGTTCACGCTTCAGTCTAAGCCTCTCGATGAGAAGCAAGGCCCCGATTAAATGCAACTGTGCTCTATTCTATCCCTGAAGACGGGCACGTTACGCCTCCTTACCATTGGCCCTCCTGTGGGCAGCTCTTGTCCTCCCGGACACAGGCTGGTGGCTCTTCGACTCCTCATATGTACCTTTCCGTGGTCTTGTCAACCGGCATCATCTCGGACTATATATATTGAATGGCGTTCATGAGGTAATGTAACAGTTGTAGTGATGTTCGCGTCAGTGCCTTCGGACAGGTCCTGGGAATCTGATATTCGATGTCGGGTAAGGGCATGCCAGGCAGGTCATACGACCCCTCCCCTTGTCTCCTATCATAAATCTAAGCAAAGTAGCTCTTCCAGAGCACACCCTCCAGATCCTCAAGCTGCTCAGGTGTGAAGTACTGCAATGCCATATGTTAGTCACCGCGATCTAAGCTACCTGACGTACTCGATTCACTGAACTCACCTTTTGATCCACCATCCAGCTGTCCTGCCTTGTTTTCTTGAACTCCGCCAGGATACTCTTCGCCGCCTTGCCCACAACGCCGGGGTCTGTCGCCGGCCTCCTAGCTATATGTGCAAGTACATCCGGCATCCAAGGGGGCGGCGGGGTGGCATATGGGAATGCTTCGATGAGCGCTCCCAGTCCTAATACGGCCGCATGCCGCCGTATTATCTGCTTGTGCGTGTCCACAGGTGTGTCCGTGCCTGGCTGCTTGCGCTTAGGCATAGGGTTGTCTTGCAGCTGCTGCTTGAACCTGTCGATGAGGCTCTTGATGATTGGGTTGCGGATTGATATGGGGGAGCATCGGATCATGCCAGCAAGCGTGTTAGAAGCGCAGTCTCGCACCTCGAGTTGAGGATCAGCGAGCATGTCACCCACAGCGTCGAAGAGCATCTCACGGTGCCTCGGGGCTGTGAGGAAGAGACGGCGGAAGTAGATGACCTGCATGTTGACAAGGGCACGGAGGCGCTGATGCCATGAAGAAGCCGAACGTCCAATGCGGATAAGAGCTCTGATGAACGCCTCGTCCTCGCCTTCACGGAACGGGATGTTTGCCAAGTGACGGTATACGTGATACGCTAGACGCATCAACTCTGGATCCTCTTTGACATCCATCATGTGAAGAAGCTGGTCGATGAAAGGATCCGGGAAGAACGGTACGAGTTGTGTGCACTCCTGTGAGGTAAGCATCGAATCCAGCCAGGTGAGAACAGTCTTCGAACCGTTTGTATAGCTGCTCGGTTCCTGCTGACCAGGAGTGCGCTCATGACGCCACTTCTCCAGTCGTGAGAACACCTCCTTAATGGTGGACGAGAACTCTTCTGAAGGCTTATAAGGTCGAATTCCAACTGTGGATTCAGCCTTGTTGGCATCAAGCAGAGCTGTTACGTTCGGGAAGCACTCGTGATACCGCGTCCGGTAGATGGTGGCAATGACCCTGCCGATCGCCTCTCGCACAGATTTATACGGATGATCGATGTGTTTCAGGAAATCTTCCAAGATGGGCTTCTCAAGCTGGAAATGCCAGCCGGCGTCATTAATGACAAGCTCGAGCAATTGCACCTTGGCTGCCTCTTTGAAGGCGGCGTTGGAAGACATATCCAGCCTGAAGGAGCTCAGGCTCTCCACAAGCTCGCGTGACCGGCGTGGATCCTTGGCATCTACCGTCAAATGGAGACAAGTCATCCAGTATTGTAAATTTTCCGGTGTCAGGGAATCTGCGAAGATATCCAGCATTATCGGAGCCGCGAAGCCCCAGACCTTGTTCCGATATTCTCGAGGATCATCGATGCCTCCAGCCAACAAGGCGCCAATGATTTCCGCAGTTGCTCTGTGTTGGTGTTTGTCGCTTCCATCCCCGTATACCTTCTTGACCAACTCTTTGATATCCTCAAAATTGGCTTCTGTCACCCCGTAGTTCATCAAGTCGAATACGTGCATTAGCAAAATCACGTTCTGCATGCGGAACTTGTCTGCGCTGGCATCTCGGGGCTCTTGCTTCATAAATTCGAAGCATCTTGCAAACCACTCTTTAGTCAAGAGCTTGCCAATCTGCTCCCGCACTTTCTTCTCGGTCTCGTCGTATGCCACAAAAGGCTCGGGGTCAGCCTTGGAGGCATTGAACCTCTTGCCCCATACCAGCCACCCAGGGTGATCAGCATCGACGAAGTACTTCGCCTCGTCAAGCTTAGTGAACGATTCCAGGAATTTGTCGGTCCATTGTGGATCATCCGCCGGGACTTCTACCTCCATTCTGACGTTGTCCACATCCTCTTCGAGCAGATAGTTCCTGTACTCGTGGTCGTAGACAGCTCTCACATCTATGCTTGAGAACACATTGGAGAAGGCCAGTTGATAGTTGGCTCGCAGGCCTGGATGGTCGTCGTTCGTGCCTTTGACCACGAGCTCGATGAACTCGGGGGGGGCAAGCGTGTCAAAACGAAGTACCATATTGGTGGCGAAGATTGCGCACTTGAGAGCGACTTTCCAGTGAGCAGCGTTGGCTTTCCCTATAAGATCCAGTCCAAGCTTGCTTTTCTTTGCTTCAACGCGTTTCCTACGCTCTAGAATGAAGTCATGCCTTGTCTGTATCAGCTTTGCGCAATCTCCGTCCGGCTTGATCGTCTCCACGACCTTGTCATCTATCACGACCATCCGTTCGAATGCTTTACCGAATTCGAGAAGCGGGTACAGTGACGTAGATAAGAGTTGCTGTATCGAGGCTTTGTCAACGCCCGCAGTCTCGATGTACAACCGCATCAGTTCTGGGGCAAAACGCCAATCCTTCAACAAAGTCTTCGTCAGGGTCGTAAAGAGCAGAGTGTATATGGCACCTTTGATCCGATCGTGGTCATTCTCACTGAGAGCCTTGCGGTATTTCTCAAGTATGACAGGAATGACCAATGGGCGGGCACCTATGAGGACCTTTAGGGATGAATCTTGAGCCCCTTGAGCGACTCTTCGTACATCTGCGTATGAGGAGACGCATGACTCCGCAAGATCGAGAAGAAGACGCTTGTCGAGATCGCTCTTTTGCCGATACGACGCATTATACTTGACTCGTTGCAGCTGGTATGCATCTGCTCGCTTGACCAGAAGCGGACGAGGATAATTCTTTCGCAAACCCGGAATTTTGAACGGGGTGACGTCGGCCTTGTATAGTCTGGACAGACGTTCTAAGGGGTGGGCGGATCGTTCAATCCCAACGTCGGTGATCCACGTGCGAAGAGTTGTGTAGAGAGCAGTGAAGCAAGTCACATCGTCCTCTTGTTCGGCATTCAGAAAGCTGTGAGTTTTGGAAAGTAATCGACCAATGTCTTCTCGGAGTTCGTGGATCCGGATATACAATGGACTCTTGGCGTCGAGTACATATCCAGAGGGATACCGGTATTGCCGCTTCAGCTCCTCGTCGTCGGCCACCTCGGCCAAGGGATCCTCATCTTCGTCCATGACGGTATCACCATCTGCCTGTATCTTGCCATTCTCGCGTCCGCTACCATTGGCGTCGCCAGCGGCCTTCTTCGGGTCAAACAAGGCGGACACTCCTGAGATGACGAGCCTCAGCTGGGTCAGCTGTCTCGATACCTCATCACCCCACTCCTTGTTCTTTCCCTTCCGACTGACGGGAGTTTGCTCGCTCATGAGCAGCTCGAGCCTCTCAGATGCCCCACGAGCTTGTGATTCGAAGAGCTCAACGGCGAACTCGATTTCCTCTGTGGACGGCCGGTGCCACCTGATAGTCAGATCTGCAGGTCTTGTCGTCTTGCCCCAGTCGTCTGCATCCAGCCCTCTTTTGATGACCTCCGGCTCGTAGAGATTCGTGTCAATGGAGTAGGTGTGAGTTAGGTTCAAAAGCAAGTGGTGAATGTAGTTGGAGATGTGGATGGTGGGTATCCCGCGACACTTCTCTTGCATATATTGGGCGATACCAAAAAGCTCCGATTTGTACTTGAGCACCTCTGCGCCGACGTTCACGACAGCCATGCTAAGCATGCTCACGTGCCATACAAGTGCTCGGTCTCGTGGTAGCACATCGGTACCACTGCTGCGATCGGAAGCAGCGCCATTGTAGTCAATCTCGTTGCGTATGTTGACAATAAGCATTGGAATGAATGCCTTGAGTGTCTTCTCTGGATCAACTTTGCAAAGCGCATTGCAAATCCAAGCCATGGCATCCCTGGCCTGGTGGACAACGTGTGACGAAACGAAGGCCGCCACCTTCTCCAGAGCTTGGTCGAAGAGCTCTGGTGACAAGGATGCGAACAGCGGTGTCAATGCTGCAGGTAGTGTGTTTATGACATTGTCCTCCGGTGAGTTTGCCCGGACTTGTGATGCGTCCGGCAAGTTCTCCAGAAGTGTGAAAACCTTCCCCAGTAAGGTCATGACGAACTCACCAAATGCAGCGGTAGACGACCGCACGATATTCGCCTCATCTTCATCGGTAAGCTCTTCCTTGTAGTTGATCTGGACGTCCTGGCCCTCGCGCTCCATGCGATGCATTTCGCCATGTACCCATTGTATCGCCAGACTCGTGTCCTGCACCTCGGAGCCCTCTTTTACCAACGGCACGAACGGGATGCTGTACGCAACACTTTGTATAAAGCTAAGCGTATATTGAGTCTTGCCCAGATCGTTGGCATCGATCCCCGGTAAAGCCAACGCCAACAAAGCTGTAAGATGACATCTGAACCCCTTTTGCCTTGACATGACGTTGGCTATCATCATGAGGCCGCTCAAACTGGAAGTCGTACGGTGAACCTCGACTAGCCCTTGTAGACTCGGGTAAAACCTCTGCAGTGCCCCGGGCAATATGATGTCGGGCTCGAGATATGCTAGCCATTGGAGTGTACTCGTATAGTAACTGACGGCCTTCATACTCTTTGCAAAGAGGCCCATGAAGACTACTTCCTTCAACGACAGGACGAAACGTCTCTTGAGCTCATTGTTGATTCTCCGATCAGCCGGGGTGTCAAGCTCGCCGTTCTGTTCGCGGTTCCATCGAGACACGAATCCGTGGGTCAAGAAGAAAACAAACTGGGACAAGAAATTGGTCCACGACCCTTGATTTGATGGGTGAAAGAAGGTGTCGATTGACTCAATCAAGCCTTCTAGGCTGGCCATGATAGAGCTCTCCCCGTTCAGGCACTTTGGCGACAGCGAGTGTACGATCCACCTGGCAATAACATGCGGTACGGGATGCCTCTTTTTGTCTCTCTCCAGGTATACTGCAGCACCCATTGAGTAGTCCAGTGGTGTATATGGCGAGTTCGCCTGGCCAACTGGGATCTCGGTCAGGCGCAGTATGGCAGTGAAGATGAGGTCGGATTGGTCTTTGCTAAAAATCCCATGCTCTGTGAAAGGCACATGCGTGCAACTAAGGTAGTCCCTGGCTGTTCGCGAGAAGATGTCGAGGAAGAAGACATCGAAGGACTTGGACCTCGTCACAAGTGACCAAAGATGGAAGTATGTGGGGAGGTAGTCAGAAGGCTGCGAGAGCGGCTCATAAGGGGGCGACGGGGCAGTAGGAACAAGAACGTTGATAGCTGCGGCCACGATATATGCACAGGATAGGTCTGAGGTGCTGAAAAGTGGGAGAAACTCGTCCAGCATCTCTCGTCGGTCGCTCGGATTGAAGTAGGTCTGGGCATGCATGGCTAACCTCAAGAGATGCCGTCCGCTTCTTCTCCTACTTGCTTGATGCGCCGCCGTCTCTGAAGGCAGAATCAGGGCTTTCAATTCTTTCCATAACGGTCGCCAATCCAGGTATAGGTCGTCCCCAGGCTTCAGGTAGGTCTTCTTCCTGTTTAAGCAGCGTGATTAGTCATGCGAATCTTGGTATACAGCAGGTGGTATGTAGGTAGCATTGTGAAGACAGTTGGCCGTAGGACGCTCGGTGACATACTTTGTCAGAGTAATAACCATTTTGGTGAAACGGTCGGCAGTATTGATATCGAGGCCGGGCGCCAGAGCGAGGTGGTAGTAGAGCTTGGCGAGCGTGGCGCGCAGCTCGCGAACCATCTCGAACTTGAGGTTCAGCCATCCTTGAAGCTCTCGCGTCCAGTGCATAGCACCGGGGGCAAAGTCCTCTGCCTTTACGGCGATGTAGAGGTTCCGGAGTATGCCTGCCAGAGCAGCCTCGCGCTCATGGTCTTCCTCCACAGCAAAGGGTAGCTGGGAAAAGTAAGCGAACGTCCTCGGTCGATACCGCTTCTTGTCATCTTCGTCTGGTGTTGAGACAGGCACGCCGGGGGAGGTGGAACGAGATATTGTGTCGACGGAGGAGAGGTTCTGGACGAGGAAATGGGCGGCCTGCGCAGCAGCAGCAGCAGACAAAGCTGTAGCAGAGGACGGGTTTCCATCTAACTCATCCATCTTGGATCTTTGGTCGAGAAGTGGGCTCGGGTGGTCAGGCTATTCGAGCGCGGGATGGGGAGGCTCGTCGACGGTGGTTGAGGGGTCGAAGGTCGGAGGTGGCCCGAGGTGTTGGTCGCACAGAAGGACGTTGGACCGTCCACGGGTCGAGGCGAAGAGTCGAGAGGGGAGGTCGGAGGCAGGTCAGTTTTGGAGCTACACAGCCGAGAGCTTGGAGCTGAGACCGGTGGTGCAGTCAGCACGTTGGCGGGGGACGGGGGGGTGCTGGTGGGATAGGATATGCGTAGGCTTTCAATGCGATTCTTTTCGGAGGATTATTGACGGAATACCAAATATTATACGGTAGAGTATGATGGCAAGACCACACCTCAGCTTCACACGAAATGGCTGCTATCCCACAGCGGATGAATGTGGCCTTGGACGAAGCAGTCAATGGGGCGCGTGACGTTGTCGATTGGTGTTGAACACGGCGTGATAGTTTGGAAGTGGTGTGCGGCAGCAGTGGCTCCAAACAGGTCGAGCTCGTCACAGGTGCGAAATGCACGAATAATACGGCCTTGCAGCACTGTGATACTGTGGTAAGCTCTCCGTACTAAGTACTGACGCGGGAGTCGACAGGGTGCAGCAGTGGATCCCTTACGTCGGACAAATGCCCTTGTCCGCCGTGCACGCACGCACCAGCAGTAAGCTTGAAGGCTCCAGATGTCGCCAGACTGGCCTGGCTGGCTGGTTAGGTGGGGGGGGGTTCGGGGGTTTCCAAGGTTCTAAGTGCTGCGGTGTGGATTCAAATCTGAGTACTGTATTTAGAGCTTTGTGGGGTACTGTAGCTCCAAGCTTGAGCGCGCACTGAGGGTCAGGGCTGACACTAGAGAGCACCTGAGGTGGATTCGATAGATATCTGTTGGACCCTTAAAAAGCACCTGCGTTAACAACTGGAGTTACGACTAAACGCCGAGAGTGTGAGATCAAATCCTGCAGAAGACCCGTGCCGACGTCCTGTCCGCGTATGTCTATACACGAGGTCAGGAGAAGCAGAACTGGAAGTGGGCAAATGAGAACATGGGAAAACAAAATGGGAAATGTAACGTGCATGTGCATATGCATGTGCATACATGATTTTGCCATCTGTACTTTATACAATAGACTACCATGTATCTATGCGGAAAGGGGTATGCTTACTTATTGAGTGTCCGAGCCAGGCTAGAAGCACGTTGTATCCGGATGTCTGTATGTTTTCGGGTCACAACCTTGGAAAGTTCGACAACCTGAAGTTCGACAAGCCGAGTCACGCATCTGTAGTGCTCGCACTCACTCGTATCAATGTGCTCGTAAAGGTAATGATCCGAATGCACTCCGTAGACCATGAGGATGCAACTCCCCAACGACCTAGGATCTTGCTGCCTTTTTACACAACATCAATTTATAACGGCCATGTCAACGACCCCTTACCCAAATCGTCTTCGGCGAGAGAGGCTTCCAACTGCCTGACGTATGCACGGAAGGCAACATGCTCACATTGCCTTGCCTGGTTATCAATAGACTCTCGAACCTGCCAGAGAGGCCGGGACACCCACGTACACGTACTCAAGCTCCAGGCCTCCAGCACGACGCGCAACCAAGAGCGAGCAGGTAACAACTAGCCCAACCCTAACCCTTAAAGGCGCTCAAGTCTGGACCCGGACATACATCTATAGGACTTCGAGTGCATACATGTAGTCAGGTGAGCTATGCTTGTCCCTCATACATTGCTTTTCATAGGCTCAAGCGAGGATGTTCTCCGTATGGCTTACTCTCTGCAAGGCAAAGCTCAAATGTACCAGCGCACTCCTCGTAGTAGCCGGGCTTGGGAAACAATCATCATACTTCAGCAAGATGAAGTGAAGGCAAAGAGAAGATACGCACTGAAAGCCTGTATTGTTCTACTTCCGAAACTACAACACGCACAACATGTCAGTCACGCATTGGACTCTCTGATCTCTTTCCGTAGTCTGAAAGTTTTGGTCACAAAAGAAAAGAATTAGGAGAGAAAGAAGAGAGTAACGGGAGATATGTGATAATCGGACTTGATCGAGCACCCGGCCCCTCGAAGTCTCAGGCCCAGGACTTTGGGGATCCGATCGTGTCGATTAGAACCTCATGTTCGGGTGGTGAAAAAACAGGCCTGGTCAATGGAAGCTCGTAGATGAAGCTCCTTCCTAATCCATCTCCTGTAGCTGGCAAGTTCGTGGCATTCCTCATACGGGAGACGAGGGGAAAAGGGCGAAGCAAAACCACGCTGGTTTCACACAGTGAGTAGTAAGCACGTAGTAAGTTGACTTCGCCCTCCTCGTCAATGGCTTGGACTTGCCACGGGGAAGGCCGCGACAATATCTCGGAGACGTTCACCCTTCAGGGTGAGCACGTGCATTACACCCACCTGAATTTCCCGAGAGACCTGAGGGGCGACAGGGTGATGATGTTTGATGCTACCCCGCGCATACCTCCCCCGGACCCGTGCGTGTCGATGATCATCCCACTCTCGCACGATTTGTTTTATCTCTGGAGAAGCTCCCCGCGGGAGCGGTTACAATACCCCACCGAATCAGGAATGCGGGGATGGTCAGCTAATATGGCTTCGTCCGTTAGATTTGACAGATCTGGGGAAGCTGCCGTGTCTTGCAGTCGGTTCCCCCAAGGGACGATGTCACACAGCCCTCGCCGCTGGCATGGAAAGTGGCTCCACCCTTCTCAGCACTCATGCCACATACATATGAGACGCCACAGGCCATCATACCATGATTATCGCAGAGTTACATGCCTCCGCCTAGATTTGCCCGTGACACGAGAGTTGGCGGCTGGGTTCGTGGCCGGAAACGTGGCCGGGTTCAAGGGCAATATTGACCCTTAGGATCTTCTTGTAGAGGTCTTCAAATACTTAAAGAGTTCTTGCTCGACGTGTTGTTCTTGGTCAACTGGAGAGCAGACCATCACCACTATTCATCAGAACGAACAACTCCACTCAAATCAACACCCCAAAGCTATTCTATCAACATGACTACCAACTCCTTCGGCTCATCTCTCCCCAGATTCGATTATCCTACCATCCAACCAGTAGCCACAAAGGCGTCCAGAATACAAGGACTCCCAGTCTCGGCAAGGATAGTCACTATCGCGGCGGCAGCAGGACTTGGTAAGCAATCAATCCGTCTCTTCTCCATTCCAGCCCCCGACATCGAGCCTCCTTCCTAACATACTCACAGCATACTACGCCACTTCCCAAGTCCAGCAGAGACGCGAGTTGCAGTTTCAGTCACAGCCTGTTGAGGGACCCCAAAGCCGGGGACCCGTGGCAAGCGTATACGTACCTTGGGACATGGACCGGCAACCGAGCTCAGGCCGCGCCCTCAATAAGTGAGGCTTCTGTGAAAGGTCAACATCCTGTGATCTTCAATTGGGATGATTCGATTTTGTCTTGTGCATTGGGCGGTTTATTGCTTTGGAGTTGGGTGTTCTGGTAATGTGGTACATGAGCTGGCAGTGGCTACTTCTTTCTTTTGAGTTGGTGGGCCGTACATAATCTTCACAACGGCCTCTCGACTGCAGGCTATTGTCGAGGACCGAGAATGAAAACTCGTCCAACAACCAAACTTGCATCATTCGATACCTGTGATGGTAATGCTCTGTTGAGAAAGTAGCGTAAGTTCTGGTCCCGGTCCGCTGAGCCTATCCAATATTCGAGGATCTGGCTTCACCGTCCTGAACCACGCCCCTGATCCACTTCCGCCGTGGTCTCCCTGTCAGTCGGGGTCATCTGAGATTATTCTCGTGATACTCATGGTTGTATCCGGAACTGCCAGTAAGCCCCTTTGTCTGTAGACCCTCCCACCACCATTGTTGATCTCAATCTTCTCTGCGAAATCGAGCCCACCATTTACAACCACCACGTCGCTGTCTCTAGCAGATGCAATCTCTCTACCGGTGGCAGTGATGGAAAATGAGATATCTCTAGGCCCTGCAAGTCATTCGGTCGGTTCAAAGACATGTCGAGAGTATGACCACGGCCGGTCAGAATTTGTGCTCAACGTGGCGTTCATATCTACTGAACACACACACCCAGGATCGCGTGTCAAGTAATACCAGCTTCCCTTCACCGGCCGACATCTGGAAACGACCATTAGTATGTGTGCGATAAACCTTGCGATTGTCGCTGTCAGTCCCACACTAGACGGGTCATGATGACTGGACCTGCGGTGGGATGATGTGGCCCGGTGAGGTCGAAGAACGACTGGTCAAGAACGTATATGCGGGCTTCTCGAGGGCACACGAAATGGCAGCCCCATGGCAATACCTTCTCGTATTACAGGTCACCCGGCACCAACAAGGACGACACGACAGATAGGTCCTTTCAGAGGCATATATGGGCCGCACTGCTGTCACCATCGAAACAGACGACGTGAGCCGCAGAACTCGGGTGTTGCAACCACTTGTGGGTGGTGGGGTATTTTGACGTATTTCTCTGACACACTGGATTGCCACTCACGCCCCAGAGGTGGTCAAAACCATGTGTCGACAAGAGGAGGTATTCATCATGGTCAGAAAGCAAGACCTGGTGTATGGAGTGGCCACATTCGAGGCGCCACCGGAATAGTTGCCAATCAAGAATCCATCCGTCTCTGAGAAACTTCTCGAGCTTCCATGAGATGACTAAAGAGGAGAAATTGACGACTAGTAAACCAGGAGACTATTTGAACTTGGGAGTTATACAGGTCCAGCTCCCTTACTTGAGAGCCGGTTCTTAGATCATATAGCGACAAGAGACCGTCGGATTCTCCAACAGAAGCAACACCACCGGAAGCTGGCACAGTCATTGCGGTGATCCTGGCATTTCCATCAGCCATATTTTCAACAGCACAGCTCGTATTTTCACATCGCTGATCGTCGAGTGTGTCCTGCCAGAGAGCGACTGGCTCCCAAACATTGCATTGCGACTCAAGAATATCTAGCGAGCGCAGGCTATCGTGGCTGAAGCTGATCTTTCTGACGAACATGTTGTCGGCTCTGACTTGATACAGCAATTTCAGTGTGTCGAGCTCATGAACATGAAGGACTCCGCCCCCGGGAGAACCGGCCAAAGACCCGCTGTCCGGACTGACAGCTAGCGTAGGGTATCTCGCCCAGCACGAAATTGATCTCTTCCTCACTGTACGCACCTGACAGCTCGTTGAGAACGAAAACTGTCCACAGGAAAGAGTCTTGAGCTTTGTCAATAATCGTCTTCACATGACGCATGCAATACTCGTCGCCTTGGACGATAAAGCCACTGGACCTTGCCTCAACCGGGCAATAGATATCATCAAGAGGATCTGTCGCTAATATCTTCTGACAGCTCATACGTCCGCTACCAAGGTTGGTTAACAGCTGACAGAGCTGAGGCGTGTCTCGAATTGTATCCAAGTTGCTTAAAATCATGCTAGGATGAATGTTGACCGGCACTGAGTCAAAATAATGGTGCAAAACTCAGTCATTTGTCCATAGCATCGACTGTCCAGTAATGAGTGTGGAAGTCTGCCTGGAGTATGCCGTTCACGAAAGGTTTTCGCCAAATGCAGATCCAATCAGTTTCATCAAGCTGCACGCCATCTGCCTGCATTGCGAATATTCTTGTTCACGGATGCTGGCATGAGAATGGGCTATTCGAGGATGTAGGTGACGCAAAGCAGTCCCCAGCTGTGACTCAGTCCCTCCACCGTACTTGAAGAAGAAGTAGCTGCATGGACGGTGTAGCCCTTGTGGGTGATCAATCATGAAATCTGACAGAACAGACGTTACGGCCGCAGACTTGACGCTGACCCAGAGAGTGTCCAGGTTATTTGAGACGAGGTCCTGGTCAGAAATGTGTTCTTCGTGATGACTCACTCACACGTCCCAGTCATTCTTGTGTCCTCTACATCCCTAAGACCATCTTCATATGTCGGTGATATTCCAAGATATTGTTTGAGTCGGTTCGTCTGGACAAGTGAAGTGTCAATCTTCAGAGACGCCTGTTCTTTCAAGATATCACCAACTGTGGTAGCCAAGGCATTGCGGATAACGACATGGTTAGGAGCTGATGGCGTATCAAACTTGCAGATCGAATGGTGGTTAGCGTTCAACGGCATCTTTCTCTCGCCCTTGTCATCGAGAACTGCCGAGTCTGGGTCGACAAAGAGATCAGTCATCATGTCTATGCTGAGTTTTTGTGTGTGGTAAAATGTTCACAGCCTTAGAGGGCTCGGAGTAGTTCGAAACTCGTCATCAATGGCCTGAATCGCCTCCGAATCCCTTTGCAGGTCGTCCACATAGCCACGACCGGAATGGGCCGCTTGAAGCAGACGTCGCAGGACTTCAGCCGGATCGGAGCCTCGGTGCGGCGTGGCAAGGAACTAGATGCTGTGTATACGCTCGGCCAGAATCGACAGGCTTTCGGCCTATGGTGACAGAAGGTAGGCCTTCTTGATGATCAAGCCACCGAAGCTGTGTCCTATAAGGACAATAGGGGTGTTCGCATTTCCCAATTGCGGATATCCAGTCAGCTCGCCCAGCAAAGACATGCCGAAATGGTGGTCATTGAGGCAATCGCTTTTACCCTTGGCCCAGTCGAAATCATAGCCGTGGGTATAGATCCGAACTTGCATGTATGCTAGCTCTTTCGGCAGCCATTCTTGTGGCCAGTAATGACTGATAGAGGCCGTCTTGCTCCAAGTCTTGCAAGATACACCACCGAGGCCGTGAACACAGACAAAGTGGACCGGGCTCTCGGATGGGGTGAACAGCAAGTCCAGCCCCAACTCTCCCTTGGTCTAGTCAATACCCGCGTGGCGGTCACGGGTACCTTTTTTGGGTTGGAATCGATGGTGGAGGCCATGCCAGACTCCAGGCGAAGAAGAGCCAGCGCTCCCAGGGTTGACAACGTGGGTTGACAACGGTGTCGATGGATCTTTACGTCCAACGTCATCTTTCCTGGTGCGCCAATGTGAAATGAATGACTGCAATTGGTTAATTTGGGTTAAATACAGCGACTCGCCATCTGGGCAGGTCCGGGGCAGGGAGAAGGGGTTGCGGATGGTCTTTTTGGAAGGCAGTCACTATGACGGGCTATGAGAAAAGTGGAATCACAGGCGGCATATCATAGTTTTACACCCGCCGAACAACCTGAAAACCCAACTTGGTCCTACCTCGCGGCTTATTCAGGTTGGTTGATCATGAGCAAGTCTCAATATTTTGGTCGGCCGCAACGAATGCTGAACGCGGCCTGTAGGAGCACCATAAATACCGGCCGGGGCAGAGTCACAGCTCGCGAGAGTCAAGCAGTTGACGTCGGTGAGGACTCAACCATTATTCCACGCGCGGACCGTGGCTCACATTCTATTTCACCCATGACGCTGGATATTTTGTGGACGTCCGAAGGATGTACGTCTCTCCGTGAACGTTTTCAGAAAGGTAACATCTGAATAGACCGCACCACGTGGCCCAGGCAACCGTTGATAGGGCCCATTGGTGCCCCTCGGTCGCAGGGTAGCAGGCTATTTCTCGCCGTCCCTAGACCTTCGGCATTGAGGTCTCTAATCTGATCCAACTTCAGCCGAAGCACGTATATTGAAGTGATAGCATGTGGACTGGGACTATCGGTGGAACAAGACTGCTTCGCACATGGGCAGGATTGCTTCATGGCCGCATAGGCTCCTGGACTCTGGTGTCAACTCGGAAATGTCAGTGATGCAACCACCTGGACAGGCTGGGCGAGAGCAGACATTGGGATGCAGTAACTAGAGCAGCTTCCTCTAGTCCCGCCATGCTAATGATTCGCTACCAAGCTTTGGCCCCCAGTCGCGTTCATATTACGATGTATCATGTATACATGTCAGCAGGGCAGATCTCAAAAAGCGGCTGTGCATGGGTGAGGGGCGGGATAGGTTGCGGGCGTAACCTTGAGCATGCATCCACTCGATTTAGTGACCCAACAGATATGATACGTCCGTGGAGAATGGTCCTGCATTAGCCTTGGTCAGAAGCTCGTGGGTCCCCGAGGGTCTATATACCCGTCAGCCTACAGTCGGGCCGTTGGTCAAGGTGGCTTGGAATCAGATAGGTTGAAGAGGTAGGTAAGCAGCGCCCTTGGCGTGCTCGGTGAAAGTTCCAGGGTGGTATCGAGACGGGATCGTCGCATGTATGTCTACATAAGTACATAAGTATGTATGTAGGTTGATATTTTTAGGCAATGCAGCCCTACTGTAGGGACGCATCATACCCGGATGATCGGCAAGACACCAGACTCTCCTCAGTCCTCTGACACAGATATCCGAAGATCGGATCTGCCAAGGCAGGTCTATGGTAGTGGGAGCTTGTTCGGTGTGCTGCTGGATCCCTGGTTGCAAGGGGTAGAACACCTGTCAACATGCGGCTGGGTATCCTCATGCCTTCACGTTCCTTGCCGTTAGTTGTGTTGGTTGTCTCGATGTGCTGTAGATACTGCACTAACAGACACATGCGCATTTGTTGTGTCTCAGATGATAAGAACATTTGAAGATGCTTGCCTGGCCAGTGGAACCGAGCTTGGGCCAACCAGCTGAACTGGTGGTGCAGCCAACGTGCATGTATAGCTGTCAACGCCCGCAATTATGACCCGCATTCCGACCCGCATACCGACCCGCGCCGGCGCTTGAACTTCACCACGACCGACTTCATCCCCTTCTTCTGCACCAGACACGATGCCCGACACCCAGCAACCCATCCCATGTCCGCCGCCATACATGAGGAGACTTGCGGTCCCCCCCCCCAAAATAGACTCTTTTTCAAACAACTTTGAATGCCTAGACCGTACCTTTCTGCGACCGGTCAACACGTGGAAGACCAGGAATGCATATTAAGCTTGTTCCGTTGGAGGAGGTCGGAGAAGGGCCGACAAGGCTTCGAAGGAGCTGCTGCCGTGCCGCAATATGCAACCTGGCTGTCTAAGTGGGCTCGTTTCTGTCCACTCCTGCTTGATCCACTCTAGGCCTTATCCTTCGAACCAACATCAGCTTGGTCCGCGACACGGAGATGAGTCGTTGATTTGTTGGAGAGCAGTCTGCCACGTCTCGTCTTGCATAGATGAGCAGACTCTCTCTCCCACGGCTGAACATTGATAATAAGGAGTACCGGTACTCTTCCCCGACGATGGCGAAGATATCTGGGCTCGGCAACTGGAGCAGAACCCGCAGACACTGAGTTGCGGCTCCACGTTGACCCAAGACTCTGGTAACAAGTCTATTCTGATACTTTGCCGCCTTCGTTTCATCAGGTCCTTTGGCACACTGGTTCGAGTGGGCCAGCGTCACACTTCGTCCCTGCGAGGCGAGCGTTACCTAGTCCATCCATATGCTGTCGATCATATCGGCTGAACGATCGATATCTATGTTTGGGATCATACATACATTGGCCTCGTAACCCACCCTGTTGACAGGAAGAGTCCCACGCCGCAGGCCCCCACGGCACGTGCGCTTCGAGCCCGCCGGCTTCACGGAGGTGCGTTGCATGCTGACAGCTCCGGAGGTCGACCCTCACTCGCACAGTGGAGCATCCCGCCTTCCACATTTTCTCTATCCGTTGGCTCAACTGACCGCTCTGCTCACCATCGTGACTGGCCCCACACTCAGCCACTGAAGCTGTACATGGCGATGGAGGTGTTGGTGTTGGCAAGCACTTGGAGTGGAGATACGGACAAGCTGCGCCGCCCAAGCCTGACCCAGTCGGTTTGTTATGCTGGAATCTTTGCTTCATTATCACTCGGGGGCAAGTGCCAAGCTTCGACGCGGTGCCCCTTTCATCGCGCCTATCGGCTGACTATTGGTGATCCAAAGTTCCTTGCCCACAATCCTGCGGCGGAGAACAGTGTCCAGTCGCCATACACCACAACAACACGCCTTCCAATATATGTACCGGTAGGCACGCGGCTGTGCAAAGCCGTATGTTGCATGCAAGACGCACCGCTGCAGGTTAGTTCCCTGCCGCGTTACATTACACTGCTTACCACCCCCAATCTTACTCCCCTAGTGCAGGATCCACGGTGTACGGGTCAGTGTACTGCAAAGAATGTTCCTGAGAAACTACACATTCGAACCAACTCTTGCGGAACGCAATGAGACAGTTGGCTCGATTCGGCACTACCTCCGACCATGGACACCAACCTCGAATGTCATGGCTGTCTTCCATGCATATGAACCGCCCTGATCCAAAGACCTTTGCATGTTTGCCGGCCGAGAGGTCCCACAGGGCTAGATGCAACAGCTGCGTACCTGTCATCCGTGGAGTTCAGGAAGAGCCAACATCAGGTTCTTGCGACATGACTAGCTCTCTTGATCTAAATGTGACTATCGTGGTATTCACATGCAAAGGCAACACTATCTTCAGCTTGTTGGTGGTCTAGCCCTTGTCTGTTGGGCCCACTATCCTCCATCCACCCACCATCCACCTAGACCTATCATCCACTCACTCTGTTGCTTTTCATTGTCCATGGCCAGTGCCAGGAGGCCCCCGGTATGACACGCGCAGGTGTATGGGTCTATACAATATGGGAAGAAGAGGGCTTCCAACATCCGTGGAGTGTGTCCTGCTATAAGACTAGACTCGACCTCTCTCCCATCCCTTTGACCAGCCAGACCTTTTGCAACACATATAACCGTTGTAAAAAAAACCCTGACTCTAATCAGAGAAACTTCACGCAAGACAAGCTCTTCACTGTCTTGAAATTACCCGAAGACACAGCTCTGCCTTCTATCTGCCTGTCATCCACCC
>LKEB01000055.1:0-62019 GCA_003795295.1 Cytospora leucostoma | reverse complement strand
CTCTATTCTATCATACTACGATTACGGCCATCAATGATTTCCACCGCCGACGTTGCTCTCTTGGAACTCCACTTCTATTCCGAATCAGCATGGGGCTCTTCCGACACAATAACAAGCAGCCGGCCGAAGCCAAAGCTGAGATGGTTGACGAGTCTCTTCGAAAGGCGCCGCCGGAATGGCAGCCTACCGTCCACGAAAAACTAATCATGGTGATGTTGAGCATCATCAGCTTCATGGTGTCCCTTGTTAGTTCCACTGTCATATAGGATTTCATGGTCGTGTGTACTGACTTTCCGTGCAGGATGCCTGCATTATTGTTACTTCTCTTAGTGTAAGTGAACCT
This sequence comes from Cytospora leucostoma, assembly GCA_003795295.1. Lineage (NCBI taxonomy): Eukaryota > Fungi > Ascomycota > Sordariomycetes > Diaporthales > Cytosporaceae > Cytospora > Cytospora leucostoma. The sequence goes on along the minus strand of LKEB01000055.1, from coordinate 61,676 downwards.
GTACTCCTATTTACCCTGCTTCGTGTATCAATCCAGACAGCATCGCTAATCTGTTCCAACCCCAATAGGCCATCGTTGAAGACCTCGACGCAACAGCCACCCAGGGCTTCTGGGTTGGCACAGCATATCTGCTCTCAACATCCGTTTCTATGCCATTCCTCGCCAGTATTTCCGACATTTTTGGGCGCCCGGTGCTCTTGATCTCCTCAGTTGCACTGTTCAGCGTCGGCTCCATCATATGTGCCACAGCACGGAGTATTGCCACGCTCCTGGGCGGTCGCTCAGTTCAGGGCATTGGGGGAGGCGGCATCATCGTGCTATCACTCGTCATCTTTACCGACATCGTACCACTGAGGCAGAGGCCCAAGTGGTACGGTACCGTCCAAGGAGCATGGGCGATGGGAAATTGTGTAAGTAGAAGATCCCTGGAGAGTGTATATCATGTGTGCCATGCTGACACTTCTTTCCAGGTAGGTCCCGTTTTAGGAGGAGTAATTGCCCAAAACACGACATGGCGATGGGTGTTCTACATCATGTTCCCCTTTTGCGGATTCGGACTCGTTGCCATACCCTCTCTCCTAACCCTGAAACCCAAAGTCGAGACATTGGCCGACAAACTTGCTCGCGTCGACTGGATAGGCTCGTGCATCTTCATGGGATCCGCGACATCCTTCCTCATCGCTATCTCCTGGGGCGGTACGCAGTTCTCCTGGTCAAGCGCTGCGACGATCGCGCCGCTGGTCATCGGCGCGGCGGGTCTGTTCGGCACGGCGCTCTGGGAACGCTACGGGGCTAAAGAGCCTTTCCTTCGGCATGACTTGTTCTACAGCCCGAGTGCAGTCGCAGCATACGTCTGCAGTGCGATCCAAGGCCTCGTGCTCTTTGGGCAGCTGTACTACGTCCCGTTCTATTTCATGTCGGTCCTCGCTTACTCCCCTGTTCACACTGGTCTCGCCCTCCTTCCGGTCATGGTTACCCTGGTTCCGGGATCTATCATCACCGGCTTCCTGATCACCCGATTGAACGGATATCGCTGGCCTATCTGGGTTGGGTGGGTAGTTACAACTGTTGGCTGTGGGCTGACTACCATCTGGGACATCGATACACACATCGCTGTGTGGGTGATCACACTCATCATCCTGGGCTTCGGGCACGGGGCCACCCTCAACGCTCAGAACTTCGCCTCGCAGGCCATTTGCGCCGATGGCGAGGAAGGTGCAGCAGCCGCCATGTACGGGTTTATGCGCCACTTCGGCACCGCCTTTGGCGTAGGCATCGGCGGCACAACATTCCAGAACGTCATGGCGCTCAAGCTGGGGTGGGAGGGCCTCTCGACCGAAATCGCCAAGAACGCCGAGGTCTTCGTCTCGGAGCTCACTGCCATGCCTGCGGGGGCCGAGAAGACGCAGATACTCGACTGCTACGTTTACGGTTTCAAGGGCGTCTACCGCGTCTACCTGGGCATCAGCGGCCTGGCCTTCTTCATTTCGCTGCTCATCAAGCACTACGACATGAACAAGGAGCTGCGCACCGACCACCAGCTGCAGGACAACAACATTGCCAAGGCCGTGGACAAGAGGCTGAGCTCGTACAGGAACTCGCGCATGAGCACCATGGCGAACGTGAAGTTGAACGCGGTGGAGGAGAGCGCGCGCGAGACGGCGAGCGGAGAGAGCAGTGACTCTGAGGCGAGCAGGACGCAGGTTGGATCTGGGACTGCTACACCAATGTCGGAGCCGGAGCCGGGAGCGCCGAGGCCGGCGGTCATCAGAGAGGAGGACGAGCCACCAAACACTACGTGATGTGGTATAATGTGGAATATGGGTAATGATCTTCAGCGAGTGATTACGTTTGGGACATGGGGTTTTGCTTTATCATACTTTTTAGATACCTAGCTACGTTCAGAATGAGTTACAAATATACCATTAGTATGTTATCAACAGCTTGGTAGTGGTATCTTCAAAGATGCGGTGTTCAAAGGATTTACCGGGACAGGCCCTGGGAAACATGGCCCACTTAGACTTGCTTGGCAAGTGAGCTTCAAGCCTCCTTGCGAGCCGAGCCGCTGTTTGACGGACATTGTAGCGTTAGTAGGACAGTCAGCCCTACCGGTGGAACATTCCATTGTCAAGGGAATTGGCTCGTCAAGCCATAGTACTAGGCCAAAATGGTCCCTTCGTCTTACGTGCCGTTGACGACCTGACATGTTGACGGCGGCCTCACGATATCCGCAAACTCAGAGGCGATAGACGTTCCGAAACCCGGGTGGGCACCTCGGCCGTAATAGTAAATGGTTACATAACACCGAGAGGAGGGGACTCGGACTTGGATAGAAATCTAGAAAGGAAAGACAAAATCAAGCTGAAGTGACGACGTGTGATTTCGCCCGTTGCATGAGGTGAGTGGCAGGTTGGGCAAAGAGCACCGCCCAGGCTCGCCTGGCTCGTTCCAAGGTTCCCATGCTTTGAACAGGGGGGTGCCCATACCTCACCTTCAACACGCTATTTGGAATCGTCTAGACTTGGCATCAGATCAAGCATTCGGTTTTTCCGGAGCTGTGTAGCTCCATGCACGCCAAGATAAGATGGTCAAACCCTCAGCAGAAGATTCGCCGAAAACCCTGCGGACTCACTGTCTCCATGCGTTCTCGTTGATGGTGTCGCCTGTTAGCATTCACCATCACTCTTGCTCTCAAACCTGGTGCATTTACGTTACTTCTTATTAGCCACCCATCAATTTCGGTGCTGAGTAACCCCGGCCTGAGTTCGATGTGTCGAGGCCTACCCATGCATGATGCAGACAGATGCCAGGGTCTCAGTCAGCAGCCACCCGCAGTGACCTTAACTCCATTGCAGATGGTTGATCATATAACAGAGTCCAGGATCAACTTGATAGAAGGCTGGCAGAGGCATCAGCATCTTTTTTTTCAATCTTGCAACACCACATGACACTACTCATAGTTGGCTCAACCTGTCCGGTTCCCAAGGCGGTTGATCCAATATCTTGGTATACTCAAACATAGTCAGTATATATCCTAAGCCCCTTTCCGGATATATCCGTAGATCCCTTTGAAGGGCCCTTCATATGTCACATGTATCCTACGAATTAAGAAACGTCATCTCCGTAGCCCCTGTGACACCGGGTACTCGTTATCATCGTCCACTAGGGTACTGTACCGCCTGTGTGGCGCCAGCCCTTGGCATTCAGCTCAGCCATTTATCGACTTACAAGTGGTTCAGCCATTGTCACCGACCAAAAGTCATCGACTTCTCTTCAGCGTCACACGGGGTTCTTAGGTTCATGATGGATAGAAGTCACGCAATTATGCCTCCCGAACCGGGCATTCCCGGCGCTGAACGGTACGTCGGCCCCGGCTTCACCAACAAGACCGGTAAGGCGAAGGAATCGTCTTCAAGGCATCCTGATGAATCATCAAGGAAAAGAGCAAAGAAGGCGCCGGTAACTGTCGTGACGCATATAAAAGAGGATGGCATAGATGATGGTGAAGGAGATAGGAACAAGAGGGCCAGGGGTAGACCAAGACTGATCACCAAAGATCAGACGGCTTCCGAGGTAGGTCATGTTCAATTTGTCTTTATATATTCCCATATGAAACCAAGGGTATCACTTGTGGTATGTGCGAATGTGCGAACGTCACGTCGATATACTGACCTTGGTAGCTGAGCCCATGCGTCGCCCCTACTAATGGAAGATTGTCCCCGTTGGCTCAACTGGAGATTTCTCACTAACCATCCTCAGCGACGACGAACTCAGATCAGGCTAGCACAGCGTGCGTACCGCAGCCGGAAGGAAAATGCCATCCAAACTCTCGAGAAGAAGGTCCAAGACCTTCGGGAGACGAACGAGAAGATGAGCAACGCTTTCATGCAGCTCCACGACTTCGCTGTAAGCTTGGGCCTTCTTGAACGAGTTCCTGAATTCGCCCGCGAGCTTCGCGCTACTACCGAGAAGTTTCTCGCTCTCGCCAGAGAATCGAGCGAAGGGGGCGAACAAGATGAGCGGGCCGAGAGCCCTGCCCCAGAAGCGGATAAGGTGACCCGACAAGACCGAGAGCGATCCAGTTCTCCGGAAGCCATTGAGGCACAACCTTCGGATGAGCAGCCCGTCCATTCATGGGGAGGGTGCGTAGTAATGACGGAGCCGGAAATGACACCGAATCATTCTTTATCGGACCTCCCCAGTGCCATATCGACGGCGACTCGGCACCCACTCGACTACGAGATAATCACCATGCCGACCCTGGAGAACGCCAGCTTCCCCTTCGGACTGAACCATGAAAACGGTTTCCAAGGCGTCTTTGATCAGACTCCGTTACCCCCGGCATACCAGTTCTCACCCTTATACACCCTGCCCATACCGGGCTCCCTCGCCTCCGCCGAAAGCACCTTTGGCCGCCGCCTGCAACGCACCGCTCTCGAGCGCGGCTTACAGCTTATCACGATGGCCAACCCACCCAAAGAAAGATTCGCCAAGGTCTTCGGGTTCAGCATGCTGTTCGAGTCACTCGAGAAGGTCCGTGATCGTCTCCGCACGTCCCTGGACAGGACGATAGCAGAGAGCCTGAACAACTGGCAGGCGCCGTTCTGGGCCCTCGGCGGCGCGGGACAACACCACATCCAACAGGACCACACCCAGGGCCGCGTTGGCAACCAGGGCACCACGGACCGCCAGAAATATGCCTTCGCGGGGGGGCACTTCGGCCTGGGCCCGTTCGACACGAAGACGGGGGAGATCCGGAACAAGAGGATCGACCCGCGCATGAGGATCACACTCCCCGGGTTCCAGGGCGACTTCTACGACGCCGAGGAGGTGGAGCTGTATCTCCAGTCACGCGGGGTGTCGATTGGGCCTGGGCAGGACTATGTGACCACGCATGTCGACATTGCCTCGTTCGAGGAGGCAGAGGGACAGCAGTCGATAGCGGTCTTTGACGAGTGGCCGCAGAGCATTGACGACGCTTTCGACCTAAAGCAACCGTCGAAAACGTTGACGCCGCCATCGCTTTTCCCCGGTACTGGCTCGGTAATGGGTGGAACTTCGCAGTCGATGTCAGACATGACAGGCTCCAGCAACGCTTGGCCTGTGCATGATGGCGCATCATCCGGCATGTTCGGCATGTCGACCCTGCAGTCGCAGTTCCCCGACTTCTTTACTGGGCGGTCGTTACCACCGGGCACTCTTGGTCACGATCCAAGCGCACTTGCTCTCGCAGGGTTCACGACGAGGGGTGATAATACCCCTGAGACTAGGAAGAGACTCATCACCCTTGACGTGAACGCATTCATCGCGGGTAAGTATCTGTTTGCTTGGTTTCTTCACGTGCATGAAGAGTGTGCATGAGTGGTCGCTGACGAACAATTTGACAACATAGAAATCGTCTCTCGCGCGGTCTGTCTGGGGAGATCTCCCGGTTTCCGGCCGAAGGATGTCAATGCAGCGTTTTGGATAGCCACCAGGAGCGATGACATCGTTAGCTTCTGATCCGTGGCAATCGCATCCTATGACGAGGTATCAGTGACTACTGAGGTGCCGTGGTTCCTCGTAGAAGGAACTCGCGACATAATGTCCTGGACACTCGCGGGAGTGCGGCTGAAGGGTATTGACACAGCTTGTACGGATAGCGGTCAGCGGTGTAACGATAACTTGATTCTAATGGCAGACGAGCACAGCTCGATCGAGCTGGTCGTTAAGAACCAGCTATGTGTCTGGTGTATTGCATGTGGTGTGCGTGGTCAAAAGAAGTGGTCGGGACATGGAGATGGATATCATTGACTCCTGTGTCAACTTGTCAGCTTTTTCAAGTTCAAAAGACCAGCATCGACAGGCGTGTACTCTTGATCGGAAAGACCTGAAGAGAGTGGTGCATTGAAGGCTGCATACCTCGCATCTTTCAAGAACTCATCCACGCTATAACCACGTGTTTGGGAGTCCCCTTCTTCCTGTCGATGGCTGTCGTGAGCGTCTTGCCCCTCGTCCTTCTTTCGACCCCAGGGCGTCTTGCGCCTTCTCACATTCCGCTCCCATCTCTTCATCCTCTTCCTCTCGTTCTCCTCCGCCTCCGCCAACCTCTTCTCCTCATCAACAATATCCAGCATAGCCACAGCCCGCGCCTGCATGTCCTCTACCTCCTCGGTCAACCTCTGACCCACGTACTTTATCCCAATCTTTACAGATTGCTCATAGGGTCCGCCGTTGTGTTTCTCTCGAATGCCACCGTATCCCTCGAGCGTGACGCCCTCCTCCGTGGCCAGACGCATGAGCTCTTCCTCCCACACATCCTCTTGCTGCGCGTCAGCCCTTGCCTCCTCGTGTAGTTCTTGCATAAGCGCGATCTGCTGCTGCCGCCGGGCGCTCTTGCGGTGAATGTAACTGCCCAGGTAGTGCGACTGCGGCTTGCCGATGCGCAGGAAGGGGATCCCCCCGTTGGCCTCCTCCAGCACGGGGATCTTGCGCCTACCGCCAGAGAGCTGGGACAGCGGAAGCGGGCGGGCGGTAGACTTGTAGACCGGCTTCTCATTTGGCCCGCTGACCTTGGTCAGGAGGGGTACCTCGGCTAATCGAACGGATTTCGTCTGCGGTTCGACGCGCTTTGGTTGTTCGGGAGGTGGAAAGCGAGATTGTCTGTCACGGAGGAAGGACACGACGGAGGCATGTTGTGCGCTCGAGGAGTCGTGCGCGCTCGTGAGCAGGGTCAGGAAGCGGTAGCCACTCTTGAGGGCGGATGTGACGAGACGGGGACTCGTGTCGGTCTTGTTACGTCGGAAGCTGGAGCGAATGAGGAACTGAATTGGATTGATCCATCCTGGGCGGGAGGTCACATCATCGGGAAGAGAGATACGTGGAACTTGTCGCAGTAGGGCCCGGTAGAGCGCGAAACCTAGAGTGAGCATCTGTCAGTAGGTAGCCCAACGGCAAAGGCGAAGGAGTCTGAGGTCGCATACATGCTACTCTATGCCGCGAGTCGCGGGCCGGAATGAAGAACGACGGCATTCATTGAATTTGGCACAAATCAGGCCCTGTACAGGAGATTCAGTCCATGTGTAACGCGTGCGCTGTGCTACAGGTTGACGTGAGTGATGAGTCGGCTAAATGTTTTGGCGCGGCTTCCAATCCATCGAAGGTCGGCGCGCGGATCACGTGGTTCCATGACCGGCATCAGTGCTACGCGGCCCAAACACTTTCTCAGGGGACGCAAGGAAAAGGTGGATCGTGATACAGGACGAATAAATAAAGGCCGAATCTACGCCATGTCCCTTCCAAATCCCCTGAAAATGCAATCGTAAGAGAGACCCCAGACTGGACCAGCCAAAACGTCCCATCATCAAGTCATCCACCCTCTAGTTCCCTTGCCCCAACACGCCTCTTCGCTGGCCTACTTCCGTGGTCATCCGGAACCTTCCCCAGCATGACTGCTGAGCTACCCGTATGTGCAGTGTCAACTCTGGTGCCATGTCGTACTACTTGTATATGGCAAACTTGGAGCCCTCGGGAGGCTGAGGAAGCTTCTTGTGCTCGTCCATATACCTGCCAGATTGTCAGCTTTACATAGGCTACGCCATGTGCCTCGTCCATCCAAATACTGACCTCCGTATAGCTATCAGTGCAGACTCCAGGCTCAAAGGGTCCTCCTTGGGTCGAGGGTTCTTGGCCAGCTCGTTGGCAATGCGCTCCCAATCGCGAAGGATAGCGACAGCGTTCGGGTCGACGTGACCATCGTGTTGATTCACACCGGGCAGGTTGATCTGACTGACGAAATGGATGACGGGAGGCTCTTTCGGGTACTTGGCGCCGCACTCCATCTTGAGCTCGTAGATTCGGTTCTCGTGTTGGCCCTGGAGTGCGGCGGTCGCGGGTTAGCTACATCACAGTGCCCATGATGCAGACGAAGAAAAGGGCGCGCATACATGAGGAGGCCCCCAAATCGTCCCTCGCCAGTGGGTCATGTAGATATCATCAGGGTCTTCCAAGCCATACGAGCAGGCACCTTTGGCGGTTGTTGCATTGTCAGCCTCCAATCCAAAGCGGTCGCACGGGTGGGTTTAGATGTATGCAACATACCTGCGCCCATGCCCTTCTCTCCTTTCTCGAGCTCGGCCAGGAGCTTAAAATTGCGTGGGACTTGAGCTGCGGCCATGATGGTTGTCTATGCACACAAGACAGAGAGGACTGTGAAGAATAAGTTCTGTGTGATTCGGGGACGACGACGGTAAGGTGAACGGGGAAGGTATGTAGCTAGTTGTTCCAGACAAATGACAACTGGAACAGACATTCGGGCGTCAGGCTTCAGGCTTCAGGCGGGCGCTCGGCGGGCACTCGGCGGGCACAGCAATCACTGCGGGGTGCCCCTGTCAACCTTGGAAATTGAACCCCAGAGCTCGACAATGACGAACCTTGGAAGGCGAGAATTGAAAGGTGGGGGTGTCAAAATGCCTGACTCAGCAGCTCCAACCACTTCGAGCATGCATGAACAAGGGGAGCTCCAGCCAAGCGGGCCCCTGACTGCAGCAGTGACAGCACTCGTCAATCTGGCTTCGAGCAGCTTGCGACGCCGGCTCTACTTCAGAAGGAGGGATATCCAGATGATAGGAAGTCATGAATCTTGACTCCGTCAAGAGTCCATCATGTCCGCTCAGCTTCTTGCGACGGAGCTCCACAACCTCATAACAGAGAGCAAGCGAAAACATCAAGACCTTCGACATGTACATTTATATACATCCCCCATTGAGTACATATGTCTCCATCATGGAAACCGGGGCTGACTGAGTGTGCTCTAGGCTGCAGAGAAGTCTCTCGAGGAACTAAAAAGCCTCCGTGCGACTGAGGCTCAGTTCGGAGCCGGTGAGAAAACACTCCTTTCCCGTAACCACATCCAAATGGGCTCTCAGCTTGGCTGACCTACCAGTGATGCAGAGCTCTCGCAAAGGGTCAACTTTGTGAACCCCTTCATAATAGCATGCGGCACCAAGAACGCAAAGTTCACGGGCATCGCTATTGTCTGCTTGCAACGCCTCATCGTCTCGAAGGCTCTGCCACGGTCCAAACTCAGTCCCGTCCTTGAGGCCCTTCGTGAGGCCACTTCTGCTGGTCTCGATGTCCAGCTCAAGATCCTCCAAGCCCTTCCATCACTGCTGCAGAACTACTCCATCGATATTCGGGATGATCTTCTGGTGACGGCATTGAACATATGCTTCATTCTGCAATCGAGCAAGAATGCCATCGTCAATAACACTTCGGCAGCAACTTTGCAGCAATTGATTGTTTCCGTGTTCGAAAAGGTTGTTGCGGAGGATAAAGTTCCCAACGAGCCTTTTGTTGGAGAAGCCCCGGCCCATGATGGAAACGTACAGCTCAAGGCCGCGGCACTGGATGCCTACCGCATCTTCAATGATCTTTGCCTTCTGACCCAATCACAACGACCCGAGTATCTGAGGTTCTCCGGCCTGCAGCAGACATTTGGCCTAGAGCTGATAGAATCGGCCCTCACCAACCATGCTGCCATATTTGCCACCCATCCGGAGCAGGTCCATATCCTACGCACCAGTGTTATGCCGTTCATCATCCAGACCTTGTCTGGGAGGCCACACTTTGCCGTCTCGGTCAGGCTCTTCCGCATATTATACACTCTTCTGAAGAGGCATGTCACACTGATACCAAAGGAAAGCGGAGAGGCCTTAGACATTCTTACTCAGATCTTGGACCAAGACACAACAATTTGGAAGAGGTCACTATGTATGGAGGTGTTCAGAGGCATTTTCGCCGAGCCCACGCTGGTTCGACGTATCTTCAGGATGTTTGATGCCAAAGAAGACGAGAAGAATGTGCTGAAGACTCTAGCAGCCACCTTTGTCCGGGTGAGCACCGAGAAGCCTGTTGTGATTGGGCTTGGTCATCAATCGACTATCCCTGTTGCCAACCCTTATGCCACCTCCGCCGACCAAGCCGTCCTTGATGCCAGTGGAGTGAGTGTCTCTGTCATCGCAGGTTCAGTTGGTACCGCTCACGACACCGGTATCAGCACACAATGGAGCTCCATGCGTGTGCCCTGCATCGATCAGCTCGATAAAACTGATCCTCCTCCAATACCCGAATCATACGTCTACAGTCTCACATTAGCCTGTATCACATCACTCTCTGAAGGTTTGGCCAAGTTTATATTGCCTCTGACTGTGCCAGGCGAGCGGGGTCGACGGCGAGGCAAGCAAGGATCCACACTTGAAGGGGCCAGCGAGGATAGGTCTGATAGCCCAGCTTCCTTGGAGAGGTCGGCTTCCTTCAAGAAAAATCCTGTCCCCATCAACCCACTCTCCTTGAAAGACCACCCGCTGTACTCGGAAGTGGAGACTTGCGCAGCGATCATCGACGAGTGCTGGCCAGCAATTCTCGCAACGTGCTCTACATTTCTCTATGCTGCTCTTGACTCTGAGTATTACCATGGTCTGGTCAGGGCTTTCCAGCGATTCGCTCATGTCGCCGGGCTGCTCCAACTGGCGACTCCTCGGGATGCATTTCTTACCACGCTTGGCAAGGCGGCAGTTCCACCCAACGTATTTACAGCATGTCTCAATGCTGGTCAATCGAGACAGCCAGCCTCAACTTCAGCCCCGGAGGCATCTACGAACAGCATTCTAGGCAATGCCAGAGGCTTGCTGAGTGTGGAGAGCTTGGTAAGCCCGACTACTTCGGAGAGGACAAGACCGCTTTCCTTCGACTCTAGTTCATCAGCACTGTAAGTCATTCCCCATTGCTCGATTATGTTGAGATTGGTCCCAGCCAAGGACCTGCGGTGGTAGCTAGGTGGTTTAGTCATTGCGTATTGGTGTACTACATACTAACCTGTTGTAAAGGAATACCCGAAACCTCCTGTGTCTCAGGGCACTTTTGAATCTTGGCATCGCTCTTGGACCAACCCTTGCTGAATCATGGCAAATTGTCTTCGAAAGTCTTCAACAGGCCGATTTTGTCTTGTTCGCAACAGGCAAAACTGCAGGACGGACACCAATAGCGGCCAAGGGACCTGACCCAACTGCCGAAAGAGAAGCAAATACTCTCCTTGCCAACTTTGGCACCGAGATCAAAGCCGTCGAGACAGCCACCTCAAGACTTTTCGAGAGCACCGTTGATTTTCCTAATGCTGCATTTTTAGAAGTTGTTAACGCAGTCTGCAGTCTCTTGGAAAAGAAGACGGACCCTGAAACGCCTCTCGATGGGCGCGACAGTCGATCAGAAACGATACTTGAGGACAATTACAATCTTCCGTCTCCGACTTCACAACTCAGGAGGATGCCAAATATGTCTTCCTCGACCGGGCCAGTTCAAGCCGATCAATTCGCACTGGCTAAGCTGGGTGATCTCGCTAGCATCAACTTGGAGAGACTCTTGATGTATCCACCCGTTATCTCGGGGTGGCAACCTTTGGTCTCCGAACTCAATGCAGCCTTGAGTTCAGCATCATCGTTAGCACCTGTCAGAACCCGGGCCGCCGAGATACTGGTTCGGTTGGTATTGGAAGCCGCAAATGCAACGGCAACCCAACCACGAGAGTTGCGTGGCACCGTCCAATTGCGTCTTTTTGAGGCTTTTAGGGATGCGCTTCTGCCACTGCAGTCGGGAGACCGTGAGCTTTCCGTGGCAACCCACTCCACCGATATCGAGATCCACAGGGTCATTCTCGAAGGCCTCAAGAGTATCCTTGAGAACTGTGGCGAAAGTCTTGTCAGCGGCTGGGACATAATCTTCGAGATCATCGACACCATCTTTGTCTATGGGTGGCCAGAATCTGATGGCAAGCAGGCCAGGACATCTTTAACAACGAGATCAGTAAAGCTCATCAAGGCATCGTTCGGCTCGCTTCAGCTCATATGCTCCGACTTCCTGTCCTCACTACCTAACACTTGTTTTCTGCAACTCGTTGACACCCTGTACAAATTCTGTTCCCAGGACGATGATCTCAACGTCGCACTCACTACGGTCACCTTCTTCTGGGCAATCTCAGACTTTTTATCAGAAAAGAGCAATTTGATGTCCATCACTGAGGACATGGTCGGTGGTGCCAGTGATGAGACTCTGATCAGTCTGGCTTCACATCCCGATAAGGAAGGGGCTAGCGCAGCACTGTGGATGCTCTTGCTCCTGCGTCTCACCGCTGTCACAGCAGATCAGCGACTGGAGCTCCGGAATAGCGCCATACAGACGTTACTTCGCATCGTACATGCTTATGGAAGCAATCTGGGGCCGCAGGCTTGGTCGTTATCTGTCAAGTATGTGATCTTCAAGTTGCTCTCATCCATTGAACTAAGACTCCAGTCCGTGAAAGAAGATGGCATCGATGGCGACATCAGATCTGACTGGAACGAGACGGCCGTGGTTATTGTCCAAGGCGTCTCAAATCTCCTCTCCAGTTACATGGATGTACTGGCAACCTACCCTACTTTCACTGTCTTGTGGCAGGACCTCATCAGTCATTTTGCCACAATGCTGGACTTCCAAGCTCTTGACATCAACACGGCGACCTTTCTGAGTCTCAGGGGAATCTTATCAAAAGTCGAAGAGGGCAGCAAATCAAGCTTTGACCAGAAAACCATTGACCTAACCTGGGATTTGTGGGCCCGAGGGATTCCGGTAGGAGAGCAAAACGAAGGTGGAAAATACGAAGACACACAGAAATGTCTCATATCTTGGGTAGAGGGTCTGCTAGAACTCTATCGACTGGTTCAGGCTGACCTCACGGTCCAACGAGTCGAGAGGATGCTCAATCTGCTGCGAGATGCCATGCAGCAAGCCATGCCGGGGTCGTACGCGAGCGATATCGAGTACGTGACTCCCTTACAGGGCAGAATCCTCGAGGTGTTCAAGCTTGTGCGGACGGATATTGCCGGCGTCCCGTCAGCTATGATCTCGCAAGTCGCAGACTTTGTTGCGCTTGCTTTTGACAACGAAAGAGCAGTCCAGCCAGCGACATCCAAGCGTACTTACATTGCTATGTCTAAGGAGAGCATGGACATCCTCCTGTACCATGTGCTTTCAAATGCTACAGATGCGGACATCTATGTGAGCGGTGCATTCTCGAATGCTTTGGCTGCCTTGTCCAGGCCGATCGTTCTGAAGTACGACTTCTCTATTGTTACCAAATCTGAACAGCCCTGGAAAAAGGCCACCACTACCGCCTTAGCAGTGCTTGAGTCGACTCTTCCACAGGTGAAAGCCGCAAGGATTCCCAAAGCCACGGTCCAGGAGATCTGGGATGTGGTCGTCAGGGTGTCGAACGGGATCATAACGGCCAACTACGACAAGGCTACAGTAGGTGCCGATATCGCGGCTGACCAGGATTTCGATATCATGTCCTTCCGCGCTCTGAGGGAACTCATTATCCCTGCCCTTGGCTCCGAGTCAATATTGGATACGACGCGCAGAGTCTTTGCGGATGGCCTGTTCCGGACATCGGTTGTTCACGCGCCAGCCCCTTCCGAAGCAGAGGTTATCTTTGGTAACAGCAATGAGGCGAGCGAAGGGGTAAATCAGGCCTTGGCCGCTCTGTATCAACCTCGCGATGGCCGGACACTCGATTCTAAGCCCACAAGGCGTAATGCTATGAGTTATGTATGTCTGGATGAGCTCTTCGATATTGTCGCAGCACACGACCTGAAAGCTGCTGGCCCAGAAATTACACTCCAACCGCCCACGCCTCGCTTCCCGCCTCCATCGGGCTCGACTTCTAGTCCTCCCGACCCACTCAAGTCACCCGTTCCTGACACCACAGGGGCCGGGGCCACTAAGAAAAGCAATCAGTCCAACGGCATTGACGAGCCGGCGCACGACCTCTACGTTCGCCTTGCACGCACTGCAGCTCCCTACCTCATGCTCCGCTGTGCGCTCACGCTGCGGGCCTACGTGGCGGATCAACCTTTGCGGGGACGCATGCCACAGCCACTGTCACAGAGACGAGAGCTGGAACGCATCCTGAGGTGCTTGATCCAGCTACAGAGCGATCCGCAGGCTATCACTGGGTTCTCGCGTATAGATAGTGAGAAGGCAAGGCACTTGTATAGATTATACCCGATGTTGGTGAAGGCGGCCATGGTGAATCCTGGGGATGATAAGATTGTCCGGTTGACCACCACGGCGTTGGAGATTGTGGGCCAGGAGCTGGGCTTGGGCGCGTAGTGTTTAGAATCCCTGCCATAATGCAAGCCATGTCATGGGTTTTGGCATGGTATACAATACCTATCGCGATGTGTACCACAGCCATTAGACGGCCCAAGATCAAACGGCAAGGACGAGGCACGGCGCATTTTAATCAGCATTGACACGAATAGACACATCCAGCTTGGTTTTACATAACACCACCATCAGGAGGATTGAGGAATTATTGCTTGCTCCGCCTTGTGAATTTCTAGATCGGAAAGCTGGCTCGGGTTTTGTTCGAGGTCCTACGGCAACCATTAAGGCTGTGATTAAATACGGACACAAGCAGCCAGGATACTAGAACAAGCCTCGGCTTATCTGTCACCATGATTACCAGACACTCTTTGTATTCAGTACCCAAGGCAGTTGACCATATTGTTCTGCCCTTATACTCAGTCCTTCTGTTCGTCTTCCGCGTATGCCTTGGTATGCGGAAGGTTCGTTACCCTCACGATGGAGACGTGCCTCAAGTACTTTTAGTACCTAGGTACCTAGGTACACCATTACTTGAAAACGGACGAGCTCCGAACGGCAGGAGCTGTCCGTTAGCTGCCGTTGTAGTGTAAACCGTTACGCTCGATTGGTTGCAACGGGAAGCACGCCCCAATATTTAGGCCGGCGTCAGTCAGCTCATGCACTGTGCGCGGCAGGCACAAGGCGAGAGCTCCGTTGACGTCGATCTCGGCCCTCACTTTGGCCCCATAATTTGATCGATCGATCAACGACAACACTTGCGAGCTTCGCAACAACAGCACTGAAGCTCGAACAGATGCAGATTCGGTGACAATGTCGATGGTCTCTATGCAAAAGGCCGCTGTTCCGGCCTTGCGGCAAGGTCTTGCTCTCCAGGGCGCAGCATCACACTCACCTCGCGCGCTTTCATCAGTAGTTGCGCGTAGCTTGACCAACATCAAGCTCTCGATCCCTTCTTCCACACGAAACTTCTCTCAGTCCGGGGGCAATGGCTCTTCATTACTAGGTATATCCGGCCAAGGGGGATCCGGCGTGCCAGCGTCCTACTTCCAGAAACCATCACTCCCAGCAAACACGATCGTCCGCTTCGTCCCACAGCAAACGGCATGGCTCGTCGAGCGCATGGGAAAGTTCAACCGGATTCTTGAGCCTGGTCTGGCGATTTTGGTACCTTTTATCGACCGCATCGCCTACGTTAAATCTCTCAAGGAGATTGCTATTGAGATCCCCAGCCAGAGCGCTATCACGGCCGACAATGTCACACTTGAGCTTGACGGTGTGCTGTACACGAGGGTTTTCGATGCCTACAAGGCAAGGTAAGTGGCTATCTTCCAAGGCGTAGCTGCCCTTCAACTCTGCAGGTCTATCAAGTAACTGACAATCCTCCACTACAGCTACGGAGTCGAAGACGCCGAATATGCCATTTCCCAGCTAGCTCAGACGACGATGCGGAGCGAGATCGGCCAATTGAGCCTCGACCACGTTCTCAAGGAGCGCGCCGCCCTCAACACCAACATCACCGTCGCCATCAACGAAGCCGCCGAAGCTTGGGGCGTCACCTGCTTGCGGTACGAAATCCGCGACATCCACGCCCCCGCCGCCGTTGTCGAGGCCATGCACAGACAAGTCACCGCCGAGCGGAGCAAGCGTGCTGAGATTCTGGAATCGGAGGGTCAGCGACAGAGCGCTATCAACATCGCCGAGGGTAGAAAACAGAGTGTCATTCTTGCGTCCGAGGCCATGAAGGCGCAGAAGATCAACAACGCGAGCGGTGAGAGTGAGGCTATCCTGCTTAAAGCGCGGGCTACCGCGGCTGGTATCGAGGCCGTTGCGAAGAGTATTGCCCAGGGCAAGGATGCGGCTCAAAACGCGGTCAGCCTGTCGGTCGCTGAGAAGTATGTCGATGCGTTCGGCAAGCTGGCCAAGGAGGGAACTGCGGTGGTTGTGCCTGGTAATGTTGGGGATATCGGTGGAATGATTGCCACTGCTTTGAGCGTCTACGGAAAGGTTGGGGATGCTCAAAGTAAGGCCTTGGCAAAGAATGCGCTAAGCCAAGGCAAGGTCACCGAAGCTGGTGAAGAGTCGGCCGACTCCGTGGACGATAAACAAGTCACGTCGTTTGATGCTGCCTCGGATGCGTCGGAGGTGGACAGTATCGTCGCCGACTTCGACAAAGCTACTGCTGCAAGCAAATAGGATGCCATGAAAGCGTATGCGAAGGAGTGTGAGAGAGCTGTGATGGCTGAGGAGACGTCATTCATAGGCAAGGGTTACGTATGAGGCGTCCTGAAGTGAGTACAATATCCCTTTGTACAATAGGTGCAGGAAAGCATAATCAAAAAAGGGAAGTCATCATTACAGGCAACGGGAAAATGACGGTGGGTCAATATCGTGTACACTTTAGCAAGAGGCCATCGCGACTCGTCGATGAAAGGGCGCCCTTTGAGGGGTCCATACAATTCTACACGACTTGATAACATATCTTGGGATGTCATGCACCTTCTTCTGAGCGATGTCGAGGCTGTTATCATGCTGAGCCGGAGTCCGTCTTGTACTTGGTGTACATTTCGCAGCGCGAGCCAAAGGCTAGGCGAAGACTATGTGAGGCAGTGATGAGCAAGCTGGATTGAGGACCTGAAGGCTGCCACCGAATCTCAGTGCTGAGGGATACCCATGCATCAGGTGAGCTTTCTTGCTTTCACGACCTGCCCAGGTGGGAAACGACGAGGTGGCTACTTACTACCTAGGTAAGTACTTGTACGTGCCGTTCCAAGGTGGTCTTTCATGGTGGCAGAGCCAGGGGTTATGTCCTTACAACATGCGGGACACAACTACGTATCCTGACTTCGTTGAGATGCCAAGGAAAGCATTTCCATGTAATGGGGTGCCTCTGCCCGTCCGGGTGCTAGATCCACGCATGTGTAAATCTGCCTGCCTTTCGCATGAAAGGTCGACCCCTGGATTGTCAACCATGGCTGTAACCGTTTACTTGGGCGTCATCATCGTGGAAGCACACTCTACTCGCAGCACTGCGGACTGAGACCGTCTACCTTGCAGGAATCGCCCATCTTGTCTGTCAGTATTGGAGGCTCAGCCTTATCAGAGCATACTTCGTACTCTTCCGAGGTACACGATCTGATCTCCCACATCTACATCTATTTTCGCGGACCTTCCGCCGAGGAGGAGTGAAAAGTATAGGTCAGCTTTGTTGTCTATCTCAATATGGAGAATCATGTCAAGACAGCAAGCTCTAGGCACCAGAACTTTCGGCCCAACCCCTGAGTGCCCCCTCCCCTTTCAGACAAACACTCCCTCCCAAAACAACAAAACACCGGAGGGAAAGGAGAAAGGAAACTCTCACCCTCTAATCACAGTTTCCGTTGGGACCCTCGATCCACCAAGTGGTATCGACTGTGGTACCTTTATACGTGCATGACGTGCTTCCCGTCGCCGCTGTCACTTTCTTTCCCTTGCAATCCTGCGAAACTCGTATGGCTGAAAAAATGAGATCAATCATGTCCAGGGTTCCAATGTCGAACTGATTCCCGCTCTTCTTAATGTGGAAAGTACAAGTTCCATGGCTCGCGACTGTCATGATTCCTTTGTCAGTCATCCCCCAGAAACCGCCACCGCCCAAGGCCTTGAGGTCCGCGATGAGGTCGTTGCAGTCGTCCACCAGACTTGCATCTCCGATATGGCAGTGGACATCGGTGAGACTGGTGATAGTACTGGGGCCGCACATATCTTGCGGATAATCTGCGTTATAGAAGCCGCTTGCTGTACAGAAGCTGTCACGGTGGGTGATGCTGGGAGGGATAGCTAGGATGGTCTCGTCAAGGGCACCCGGCGTCGTGGCCCGGACATAGCGTGCTTGGGAAGGTGCTGGATGTGTGGCCAGCAGGCCGAGGAAGGTCGATATGAACAGCATGGTGGATTTCATGCAGAATGGTTGATTGGTGAATTCCACTGGAGTGGTTTCCAGGTGTGCTGCGGCTCCAGATGTCTCAACCTCTTTGTCGGGTCCGGTAAGAGCAACGAACCCTGAGCGTTATGAGTCGCTGTGGCTCACAAAGATTCCACTATAATCTCACAGAGTTGTCAGAGGTATGGTCTGATACTCCCAATATGGTATTTCATCAATATCAGCTTGATGGATGCCCAGGTGGTTATGCAACCAAATCAAAAGAACATTGGTAGGGCCCGTGGGCCGGAAAACTGACCTGAGGTCTACCAGAACTGTTCCTTGAGCGGTTCGTGTACAGAGCGCTTGTTGAGTAATAAGTACGTCAAACGGGTGTAAACTGGATACTCAATTGTATTATCGTATACCAATGGAACTTCTCAGGTGCCCCGGTGTACTTGACCTTATAATGATAGCGGATGCTGGATTCCTCCTTGGCAGCCCAAGCTCTAGAGTCAACTAGTCTTCCTCCGTAGTGATAAACTCGTTCCTTATTTACTCGGACCTAGTTGTCAGATATATCAGTCGAAACTCCAACCAGAGGCTATATTTTATATATTGGGCCTTAGGCTTACTGACAGTCTGGAATTACGAAATATTCCTGGGTGTCTTTGATAACATATCGAAGTGCTCACACGATGGGGAAATGAAGTTCGATCTGTATGATCAAGTATTTGATAATCAGTCTTGTGGTAAGTCGAAGAGGAAGGTAATTCCCAGGTTCATTCACAACTACAATTTATGTTCTTCTCGGAGTCTGGTTATGGCCAGTCACTGAGATATATCACTAAACAGTCGTCACAGATACCAGTTGACCTTAGCTGAGTCACTCAATGGTGTGTGTTGTCCATGTGTCACCTCCATGATTTCAAAGGTTTGAGCTTAAGCCTTGTGAATCACTCCACATCACATAGCCGCTACAGATTACATCAGAGGATGTCACGTTACCCTGGTGAAGTAATGATGATATTTCTACCTAGGTATGTCCTACAGTCAGAGCTGTTCTCGTCATTCCACTTTTTAAACAAATATATGGAACTACGTCCATTCCTTGAGGTACGTTTAACCATTTGCTAGATCTTACACCTATACTGTTCTACATATAGTAAGGAGTAGGTGGATTCGTTAGTATATTGAACGTGGTATGCATTTACACCTAACCATGGATGTGCTAAATGGTACTGATATTGACCTCCCCAGCGCTGGTTTTTGTTGCTAGGGCATCTGGACCGCTTGCTAAGCTCCAATACATATGCCAACCACTAGTCTTCCTCTCCATTCAGGAGAGCGAATTTTTTGTTAGCCCTGTAGAGATTGAAATTACACCCTTAGTCCAGTGCATCCCAGTCACCAGCTAGCAGTTAATCAAGTGGCCTACAGAAAAGCCCGAAGTGCATGCGTAGAGATCGGTAGAAGGATTTGAGGCTGTCATAACCCACATATGAGAAGAAAGCACTTATGGCAAGTGTTTCCTAACATATGGAGCACCAGGTAAAGACTTGATGCCCACTCCTCAGATACATAATTCGATGAATGTAACATTCAAACGGTGAGGGAGGTGGACTCTGCCAATACCTGGGGCTCCCCCCGCCCCCGACTCACTTAGGCAGGTTTGTTTAACAACTTGAATCCTTGCTACTTCAATGGCATTGTTGATCTCTGCTTCATCCAAACGCCTTTGCCACAGATAACACCTGGGCAATATCGTCGCCTTTATTGTACGAGGCATACGTCTTCGACATTTCTACACTTGCACAGGTGATTACACTGGAAACAAAAACTTCAGTATCCAACACCGTCAATCTCTATCCATCATGAGCTCTACAAGGTCAGTTCAACACCTCTTGTTGGACTTTAGTGCACTACTGACACCTACAGACCAGCACCCTCACAGCCTAGCTTCGATGATAACGACCGGGAGTAAGTTTCCCAGCAAATCACAATGCCCAGAAAGCGAGCCAAAATCGCAGCCTCAATGCCTGCTTCCAGCTTATCTCCGTTTCCTGACATAGCTTTCTGCAAACCTTGCGCCCTCCAAACTGACTGTAGTGTCTCATCCTCTAGCTGGAGACCGACACCTCGAACGCCCAATCGCAGACGCAACGGATCGGCTAAGTAGGGTTTGAAAACACATCTCGCCAAGTTGATTCACGCTCTTCTGACATTGCATTTAGCATGGCTTCAGAGACCACCAGCACGCCGCGGCGTAGCTCACGCGTTCCCAAGGCCAGAACGGACGTGTTGTTTACCGAGGCTGCCGCGTACTCCACGCCTTCCCGGTCTCAGCGAATCTCTCAAAGAGGCCCCAACCCCGAATCACACGAGTACACCATTCAAATGCTCCTAAAGCTTCCTGGTTTCGCCTTCAGTGGCATGGCCTCTGTATTCCCTACGAGTGGCAGGGACGGACTCGCCGCCTTGTTGGGTGCGCAAGTTGAGCTTGAGGGACACAAGAAGCCTGTTCCAGCCAAGGACCAGAAGGTCGTTGTCCACCGTGTCGCAGACGTCATCGAGGCCTGTATCGATGAGTGGCTTGAAAAATGGCAGGATGGACCCTTGCTACCCGACTTCTGGGAAGACGCGGCCGAGCGTCTGCGCTGCCAGACCAAGTTTTGGCAGCAGGTCTCGCCCACTCCCTCTCAGGTATACAAGGTCTGCATGCGCTACACTGCCATCTGGGACCCCAAGGGCCGCGGTTGCACCGAGGAGGAAGACCCCTGGGGATTCAAGCTGGGCGATCTGACCTGGGGCAACGTGAAGGCTGAGATCGATCCTGATCTGATGGCAAAGCCTTGGGGTTACGAGCGTGCATAGAATGCGGCCCGTGATTTCTTCGAGGACATCAACGACACCGAGAATGATTATGGCCCTATCAAGCCGCCCAAAAAAGCACGCATCACCGATACTACAGGCCTTGCCCGCACTCGTACCGCGAACGTTCCCAGCAGCAGCGCTTCGAGCGAGGGTTCCTCTGATGAGGATGTGCGCGCCGAGGGCGCCAAGAAGACTACTTCGCAGCGCGATAGCGTGGCTGATCCGTCTTCGACCAACGAGTCCCGTCAGTCGACGGCCGCAGCTGTAGCTGGAGGAAAACGCACGGTCATCGTCTACGGCCCCCGCCGCAGCAATAACGATGGAGGTGGTGAGGGAAATGCGAAGGTCAAGGTTACTCTTGACACCTCCGAAACCAATCGCTTGATTGTCACGTTCCACAACGTCGACTTGAAGAGCAAGAAGAAGAACAGGAAGGGCGGTAACAAGAACAAGAACAAGGCCAACGCCAGGGCCGAGGTCACAGTCATTGCCAACGAAACGGACAACGGCGACAATGGACTTGACGATGAGGAGGTGCAGGACGCGGTGCAGGACGACGAAGCCTGTGATATGGACGTTGATGCTTGATCTAGAGTCAACGCATGGCCTTCTCTAATTATCTACATTGCCGAGTGGTGGAGAGTTCATCGGTGGTGTTAGCACTCTAGACAGTCTTAGTCCGCCTGCACATGTGGTCCTCGGCCCTGGAGACCTTCTGATATGTGATATACGAAGGCTGGGGATACTAGATATGTCCTCTTAATGACGATTTTGACCGTTGAGAGGATATGATTTATTGAGCCTTCTTTCCATCATTTAAGGATACTAGGCAAAAGCAAAGCACCACAAGGAGATAATTGAAAGCTGCACGACCTGCAATGCTAAAGGCGAATCCGATATCAACTCCGTTGCTTACGTGGAACACATCAGTCCCACACTCTCCCCATCGCCGTTGTCTTCTGAAATCCATACTTGGAATGCGACAGAGGCCGGGAAATGCGGTCAATATGGCCTTCCACAGCTATATATTGACTCATCAATGACTCTTTTGACCTGACCGCTATCATGTGATGATACATTGTTCCGTAGTTGTCTAATCCGGGTTGGGGAGATAAAGCGCTGTCTGGTTACGTGCCGTCTGCGGTTCTCACCACCAATTACGAACCCTTACCGTCCTGGAGCTCAGTGTGGTTACCTCCCAATTGAATGCTGTTTCTGATTCTGGAAGGAGAAAATACCGCAAGGGCAATGGGTGTACCCAGGTATCAAACACAACAGGCATCAGATACTCAGGTACCTAGGTACATCTGCCTGCTTGCCGACCTGGGCACTGTGGCTTTCAAGGTTCTTGGTGCCTTCCCGTTCTCGACCCTTCCTCCTGCCCACCTCGGTTTCCATGCCATACCTGCGGTTCCAATTTCATTAGCCAAAGAAGAAGTTGACGTCGGCGTTCTTATTTCTGTTCGTTTCTTCATGGCCCTACATATCTTCTGTTCTGCCATCCTTGACTCTTTGTCATCTTGATCGCAAACGATTACTCCTCTGTCGGCTCGAACCTTCTCATTGATCATCAGCGTCAATCTGGTAAGTTGATCGCATTCCGTTGGTTTCCAACTTCAAAATGATCATGAAGAAAACCATCATCGTGGTGTTGTCCGCACACTGCTCTCGCTCTTGCCATCGCCGTTGCTCATCCACTGAACAATCACGATGCTTTCCATCTTGTCTCGCGTTTCCACCGAAGGCAACTACCTATATGATATATGATCACTTGCAGTACTAAGCTAACGAGATATCAGAAGAATCAAAATGTCCTCGCAAATAATTCAAGCTTCAGCTACCTTGGAGCAAGCCGATGCCGAAGCAATGCCACTGCCTGACAGCCGTCCCGACTCTCCCAGAAGTACCAACACCAAAACCGACTCTCAAGAACCTTGCGAATCTGGCAAGCCTGAGGGTGCCGAGAACTCCACTGCCGAGTATAATGAGATGACTGGCACTGATGAAATTGTGGATGACAAGTGCTCACTTAGGTCTGCTTTCAGCGAGCCTTCGCCTACCTCCCCCATGGACGAAGCTTCTGCAGGCGAATTCGTTGCACCCGAGATCACCATATCTGTTGTCGACTCAGAGGGTGGTGCCTCTCAGAGCGTTGAGGGTAACTCCCTTGAGACCAAATCTATCACCCGCGACGAGCCTGATGAAGACAACTGTAAGTGGATATCGCTCCGTCATTCCCAATGTGTTCTTCCCAAGGCTCAGGGCATCACCACACTTGATGTAAATTTGTTGACAAAGCTTCAGTCTTGGACCCCAACGATAAGACCAACGATGGCGATGTCGTCAAGTACTTTTTCACATCAAGCACTCGCAAGCGATCTCACAGCCCTGTCTCTTCTGAGCCTGGTTGTTGCAACCCTCACCTACATCCAGACAGTGACCTTTACATCAAGGCACGGGACAAGAACGGTCAAGCCTTTGTATTCGAGGTTGTTTCCACCATTCTCGAGAAGGCATCGCCCAAGTTTGAGAAGATGATCTACTGTACCCACGTCCGCGGCAATAAGGAGGAGTGGGTTTGGGAGCTTTCGGATAATCCGTAAGTTCTTATTTGTTTGCCGCGTCCGCCCACATCAAGCAAACCATATCTATATGGGGCACCCTCACCTAGGCACTAGCTGACTTGTTGCCGACAGTCTCGGACTGAAGATCATGTTTTGCCTTCTCCACAATACGTTTCCCAGGGCCATGCTAGCCACGAAACCAAATCCGAGCCAGCTCTATGCTTTCCTTCGAGTACTCGAAAAGTACGAGGTCGACCTTGAGACTACGAACTTCCACCTTCTCGCCAGGTCTTGGGTCGTTTCCTTCCGCAAGGGACTTCAGACGTCGAAGCTGGATCATATACAAGCTTTATACGTCGCCTACAAGCTGGGCGATTTCAAGAGCTTGAAGGAGACAATTCGCCAAGTGGCTCATGGCGTCATCATCGGAGAGGACGGGTCCCTTCGCGACAAGAACGGCCACCGTATCCAGGACATCGTCCCGATCGAGAATGAGCTCATCAAGAGTATCGAGAAAATCCGCAACAAGGACGTCGAGGAAGTGCTGAAATCGCTCAAGGAACCCTATGAGTACTTCATGGACGCCGAGAAGTCAACCGGTCAGAACTACTGCAAGTCTATGGACGGCCATTTGGAATGCAACCAGAAGCTTCTCGGATCCCTGCTCAGCAACCTCCTGCAACAGAAGCTGTTTCCCGTTCCAGACCCTCAGGAGTACACTGGAAGCTTCTATAGCTTGGCTGAGAAGGTTATGCATATGGACATTCGGGGACTTTTCTACCCTGGAGTTGAGATGCACAAGCAACGGCACACGATCTGCAAACTAGGCCAGGATACCGTCGTCGAGAAACTCCTGGGAGGCACGGAGTACTTGGCTCTTCCGGCTGACCTGGTTGAGCACATGTACTTGATGTGCAAGCGCTGCGGCTCATTCCGGGATGAGAGAAAGGAATTCGAGGCTTACAGAGAGGCTGTCCGGGATGTTAATTTGCTTGACCACAACGAGTTCAGGAAGGATGTGTGGGGTTGGTTGGATCCTGACGACCCTGAGACTGACACTCAAGGTGATGACAGTTTGCTTGATGAAGACTCTGGCTTCATCGACGTAGCTGACCACAGCGTCTGGATTGAGCGGAAGGTGTCGGATTGAGATGTGTACTTACAGGAGGAGCGAGGATGTTATCGACTGGTCGATCTTCTCATGGGAGAGATTTGTTCATAACTGGACTCTTTATGAGGAGAGGGCTTGTATTACCTTGGTTGACATGATCAGCCCTATCGACGCACCTTCGATTGTGGGTTTGACTTTTGACCTGTGCGACGGAACATTACATTGCAGCATCAACTGATATTAATGCCTTGATGCTCCGGGCAATATTCTCCCCGTAAAACGTGTGAAACCCTGTCACTATTGCCCAAACTCTCATTACGTATGCATACCAGAACCATCTGACTACATAGTATGTAGAACTCAAGGTTCCATTCCCTCGAAGATCACGTGGCTAGTGGATGCTTGGGGATCATCCTATGTGAAGCACTTTAATACTTGCTCGAGTATCATCCTCCATGGTAGAGAAGCTCTACACGCTGCTATTGTTGATGCGGGGCATTTACGTTTTCGCATTGCCCAGGAGTCCACAGGTAGTTCAGTCTGCCACAGCCTCGTCACACTAGATGCGTGGATTCGTGCAAGATGATTGGTCGACCACGCACCTCATTGGGCCGAAGTTAGCCTCGTGGCATTTCCCGTACTCAAGCAGACACAATGTACATACAACCGTGAGGGAAACCCATAGACCGAACCACTATAATAATCACATCGACGAAGGAAATGTCAGGTGTCTCTATCCGGTGACAAGTATCACTCCAAGCCCCAATATGCTCCTGATTGAACCCCACTCCGGAGCATAATCAACAAAAGAATGATACATATGTCAACGGGAACATTCGCCTTCAACAAGCAACGAGATGTACCGCAACGAATGGCATTATAGCGCGTGGCCGTAATGTAATCATAGAATTCAGTGGCAAGGATGCACTCCAGGGTTAGAAAATATGCGTTAATGTCAAACCCTTGCCCTATGACCAGGGGCCACTGTCCAATACCGTACATGATGCACGGGGGTGACAACAGCCCGTTTGTGATGATTCCCCCGCCCGGCCGCCCGGGAAGGATGTAGGTTCCGGCGAAGGAAACATCTAGGTGGCGATACTTGCGGTGAAAGCACTGAACGCAGGAGGAATGACTCGGGCGTTCGAGTATGCCGGTGATCTACGGCTGCTTGGTCGTGGGCCGTTGAAGCTTCAAAGCTGGGGGCTTTCGGACCATTGCTTCTTCCCGGGCCCCAGGGGATCTCACCGAGACGGCAGGGCCGCGGGCCCGTAACGTCAAGACCCACCCGCCGCGACTACATGTTCGAGGTTTCAGACGTTCTCGAAGAAATTGT
The DNA here is from genome assembly GCA_003795295.1 of Cytospora leucostoma. Classification (NCBI taxonomy): domain Eukaryota; kingdom Fungi; phylum Ascomycota; class Sordariomycetes; order Diaporthales; family Cytosporaceae; genus Cytospora; species Cytospora leucostoma. The sequence goes on along the minus strand of LKEB01000055.1, from coordinate 35,715 downwards.
GTCAGATTCGATCACTACCTACCACACCGCGTACCGGTAGTACGGATATACGTACTCGGGTATGTATGTGATATTGCTGTACCCATGGTAGTGGAATGCTGCCTTGCCATGTGGCTGATTGCACACCTGGGTAATTCATTACTAGGATTAGCATTGAAACCCCAAATATGCTGACATGGCATGATGTTGAGGACGCAATTGATACCAGTTTAGGCGCCAAGTTTTGACATGTTAAGTATGTATCATCAGCATTCACTATGAGTCGACCGGCGAAACTTACTGACCGGCGGGCTGTCGGGGTAATTGATGAGCCCGAGCCATCCCGACAAAAGTAGCGGTTGCGAAAGACCCGATCTACAAAACTCACGGACCGCGTACACGTTTTGATATGAGTGGCTTGACGAAATCCACCTATGTACCTAGGTATGTACTAGTTAGTGTACAGTAGTGTACGTGGATACTTGTTTGTACCCATCTGCGTACGGGCCCCGGTAGCTACCTAGGTACCTATACCCGGTAGCCTCCAGGGCTCTCATCAGCCAAGATCTTGGAACAAAAGAACCTTGGAATAACGGAAGACACCTGTTCCGCTCATCCACTCACTGAGACGAAGCAGTTCCAGCCGTTCTGTCTCCCAGGGCGCGCGGGCGTCATTCTCGTTAGTCTGACCTGCGGAAACGGAGAAGCCGACTTCTGATGGCTGACACCAGGAACATCCAAAAAAACCAAGGATCTGGACCGAACTCGAATTCGGATTCGAGATGTCTCCACTAGGACTTTACTATGCAGTACGTACCTGACTTACCGCTGGGGTGCATGACAGACAAATAATGGAGACAAGGAGCTAGAATGTTTAAGCATCTAGTGAGCATCCCAGGATCCCAGGTTCCGTAGTAGAGGTGTGTACCATAACATACGGTAGAAACACGCGGGGACCCGCCATCAGATCGCCCCAACGTGCATCATCCAACAGAGAATTAACGTCTCCGTTGAACAATTGAACCACCATTTGACTTACCTAAGCTCATGTGCCTGCGGAGAGGCAACTGTGTGTCAGATGCTTGTGTAGTATACGCGTATGTGATATTCTGATGTTGATCCCGAGATTTCTGGAGTGCCTTGGAAGACGATGGATCGATCTGCACGATGACCGACCGTACACTACAACAGCCCACTACAGGTTCGGTGATACAAAGGTACACTGCAATCTTCAAGGCCAACGTTGCATCCCATATTGGTGATCGCTGGCATCATCCACCGGGCATTCCTCTTGCAAATCCTACAACACACGGGCAATGAATCCTGACCGAGGCTGCGAGCCTACACAGTACACTGGACTGCCCTAGACCGCCTATCCTTTCTGTCTGCCTGCGTACCTGCCTGCCTGCGTGCCTGTCACGTCTGTCTAGGCACAGTCAGACTTGTCGAGAAGCCTACAGGTCTCGGGGTCCTGCTGGCGACCGCCCCGTCCAGCCGGCTTCATCATTCTGAGCCATTCCGCGTAATCACAGCTTGGCAGTGGAAGGTCAACTGGTTACTTGAGGTACCCCGGTCTAAGTGGGGGTCTAGGGTGCTGAAGCTCCCGGGCTTAGTTAGGGTTCAGTCGCAATGCGGAGCGGCAGCCCCTATCAAACCTGCAATCCTAATCCCATCTAGGTAATGTTGTTTTGTTGATTGTCCCTTTTGCGCCTTCGAACCTACCGTACCCAGGTACCTAGGTATTTCGCCGCTCCCGATCATGGCGAAATGTCACAAGTACCCCACGTAGTCCGTACTCCTGATCTGGAAAAACATGTTCTAGTTTGCTTGCTTTGCTATCATCCCTTTCTCTTCTCAACACAGGGTTGATCAGTCTCACTCAGCGACAGGCGTCTCAACAGGCAGTAATAAGTTTCCTGTCTCCCGAGGTCTGCCTCGACTATCGCTCTTAATTATCCTCCCGCTTGTCATCCGTCCTCAGTAATACCTTTGACTGGGAACGGCTCACGCTATATGCTATACCTTGGCCGGCGGACAAATCCTCACGGCATTTCACATCTGGCCGATCCCGACCCCCTACCAATATCCTCCGAATATTGGCTGCCTGGCTTTATCTGACCAGGAAGTGATCCTGCCCCCCGGGCAACGCCCTTCATCGCGGCTTAAAGTCCAGTAGCCTCGTCACCCCAAACGGCATCATGTCCTTCACCGCAGCCACCGGCGCCTTTGGTAATTACGACCGAAGCGCGCAGACAGGAGGTATGCCCCTCACACACAGGACTCTGTCCCACGAGGCAGTCGAGGAGGAGAGCACGGCCGCTCCCTCCACGGCCCCGCTCCATCGCCCCCAATCGAAAAAGGCCATCCCCACCAGATTGGACGAGCTACCACAAACACCCGACAATGACATCGCCACCTTGGTAGACGAGAAGGGCACACCGCGGCCTACGGGAGCTCCCAAACTCACTGATCTGAACGAGAAGGGCGGCGGCATTGATTCCGAGTCGGACTCTGAGGACGACGGAGCTATCGCGGCGGAACGCTCAAGTCTAGTACAGCATCTCGCCCGGCAGTACACTAACAAATCCCAAGCCTCTGGTATCACAGGCGCCAATCCATTTGCTGAACATGCCAGTGACCCAGACAGCCCCTTAAACCCCAACAGCAGCAAGTTCAGCGCCCGTGCTTGGGCCAAGAACGTGCTCGAGCTGATCACGAGCGAGGGGCACACGTTCCGGACCAGTGGTATCGCCTTCCAGAATCTGAACGTCTTCGGTTACGGAGCGGGTACCGATTACCAGAAGAATGTCGCAAACATCTGGGTGAGCATTGCGGAATCGGTGCGCGGGCTGTTCGGTGGGGAAAAGGGGAGGATAGATATCCTGAGCAACTTCGATGGAGTGGTGCACAACGGTGAGATGCTGGTGGTCCTAGGGCCCCCTGGATCCGGTTGCAGTACGCTACTGAAGACGGTTGCGGGCGAGATGAATGGCATATATGTCGAGGATTCGTCTTATTTCAACTACCAGGGTAAGTACGGGTCAAACCCAGTACTATGGGCGTGGGAACGACGAGTGCTCGGTCCTTATTCACACAATGTGGACACTAACCGATGTTGCGTTACACAGGTGTATCTGCACACGAGATGCACAAGTCGCACCGAGGCGAGGCCATATACACTGCTGAAGTCGATGTTCATTTCCCTATGTTGACTGTCGGCGACACCCTGACCTTCGCAGCCAGAGCACGGGCGCCTCGTCAAGTCCCGGGTGGCGTCCCCAAGTCACTCTTCACTAATCATGTTCGAGACGTCGTTATGGCCATGTTCGGTATATCGCACACCATCAACACCCGGGTCGGAAACGAATACGTGCGTGGTGTGTCTGGTGGAGAGAGAAAGCGCGTGACCATCTCCGAGGCCGCGCTTTCAGGAGCCCCATTGCAGTGCTGGGACAACTCCACTCGAGGTCTCGACTCGGCCAACGCTGTCGAGTTCTGCAAGACTCTCAGGTTACAGACGGAGCTTTTTGGTAGTACGGCGGTTGTGTCCATCTACCAGGCCCCTCAGTCTGCGTACGACCTATTCGACAAGGCTACCGTGTTGTACGAAGGCCGACAGATCTTCTTTGGCCCTGCCGACAAGGCGCGACAGTACTTCATCAATCTGGGCTTCGAGTGTCCGGCTCGCCAGACGACTCCGGATTTCCTGACTTCCATGACAAGTCCCTTAGAGCGCATCGTCAGGCCTGGATTCGAGGACAGGGCACCAAGGACCCCTGATGAATTTGCTGCCGCCTGGAAAGCCAGCAACGAGTACAAACAGCTTCAGGTCGAAATTGAAGAGTACAAGACCGCTCATCCGATCAACGGCCCTGATGCTGAGAAGTTCCGAGCCCTCAAGAGGCAGCAACAAGCCAAGCACCAGCGTGCTAAGTCACCATATACCCTTGACTATTGGCAACAGGTCAAACTGTGTCTCTGGCGTGGGTGGAAGCGACTCTCCGGTGATCCTGGTCTAACCGTGGCTGCTCTTATCGGTAACCTCATCATGGCTTTGATTGTCTCCAGTGTCTTCTTCAACCTCCAGATGACGACCTCCAGCTTCTTTCAACGTGGTGCCCTCCTATTCTTCGCCTGTCTAATGAATGCCTTTGCCTCTGCTCTGGAGGTGAGTATCCCACTTCACCATCAGTTCCGACGCACAAGGACTAACGTGTTCCCAGATTCTGACGTTGTACGCCCAACGACCGATTGTCGAGAAACACTCCCGGTATGCCATGTATCACCCGTCTGCTGAAGCCGTTGCCTCGATGTTATGCGATTTACCGTACAAGGTATTAAACACAATCATATTCAACCTGACACTTTACTTCATGTCAAATCTGCGGCGTGAGCCTGGTCCATTCTTCTTCTATCTGCTGATTTGCTTCTGCGCAACGTTGGCAATGTCGATGGTTTTCCGTACCATTGCGTCCTCGTCACGCACACTGTCACAGGCTATGGTACCGGCAGCCATCATCATTCTGGGCCTCGTCATCTTCACGGGATTCGTCATTCCCATCGATTACATGCTGGGTTGGTGCCGCTGGATGAACTACATTGACCCTTTGGCATATGCTTTCGAGGCTCTCATGGTCAACGAGTTTCACAATCGCCAATACACGTGTACGGCTTACGTTCCAAGCATTACGGCTCCCGGATATGAAAATGTGGGACCTCTCAATCACATCTGCTCGGCGGTCGGTGCCGTGGCAGGCCAGGGCTACATCAACGGTGATGACTACATCAATTCCGCGTTCCAATACTATCATGAACACAAGTGGCGGAACTTTGGTATCCTCATCGGTTTCATTGTTGGGTTCCTCGGGACTTACATGGCCGCCGCTGAACTTGTTTCCGAGAAAAAGTCCAGGGGTGAGGTCCTGGTCTTCCGTCGTGGCCACAAGCCTGCGTTCTTCAAGGAGCAAAGCAAGGACTCCGAGGGTGGTAAACCTATTGGCACATCAACTATTGTCGCACGCAGCGACCCTAGCGAATCCGATAAGGAGGCTGGATTTATCCAGAGGCAGACTAGTGTTTTTCATTGGAAGGACGTCTGCTACGAGGTCAAGATCAAGAGCGAAACGAGACAGATCCTCGACCATGTTGATGGATGGGTCAAGCCTGGTACGCTGACAGCTTTGATGGGTGTTTCTGGCGCTGGAAAGACGACACTTCTCGATTGCTTGGCCGATCGGATATCCATGGGTGTCATCACGGGCGACATGCTTGTTGATGGCCACCCTCGTGATCATTCATTCCAGCGCAAGACCGGTTATGTACAACAGCAAGATCTTCACCTGCAGACCAGCACCGTCCGCGAGGCTCTCAACTTTAGCGCGCTACTCCGGCAGCCTGGCCACGTTTCCCGCGAGGAAAAGCTTGCGTATGTTGACGAGGTTATCAAGCTTCTGGATATGGAAGAATATGCGGATGCCGTCGTTGGTGTCCCTGGTGAGGGTCTGAACGTGGAACAGAGGAAGCGGCTGACTATCGGCGTTGAACTTGCGGCGAAGCCTCCACTGCTGCTATTCGTTGATGAGCCTACCTCCGGTCTGGATTCTCAGACATCCTGGGCTATCTTGGACCTCCTGGAGAAACTCACCAAGAGCGGCCAGGCTATTCTCTGCACAATTCATCAACCCTCTGCCATGTTATTCCAGCGCTTCGACCGCCTCCTTTTCCTTGCGAAGGGTGGAAAGACCGTATACTTCGGTGAAATTGGCGAGAACTCCAAAACCATGACCTCTTACTTCGAGCGCAACGGCGCACACGCGTGTCCGCCTGAAGCCAACCCGGCTGAATGGATGCTGGAAGCTATTGGTGCAGCCCCTGGTTCTGTAACGGACGTTGACTGGTTTAAGACATGGAGGGGAAGCCCCGAGTGCGCGGCAGTCCACAAGGAGCTGCAGCGCCTTGAGGACGAGGGCGAGCATATCGACACCGAGGCCAGCCCCATCCACGACAAGGCCAGCTATCGTGAATTCGCTGCACCATTCTGGAGCCAATTGTTATCGGTTACGACTCGCGTATTCCAGCAATACTGGCGCACACCGTCCTACATCTACTCAAAGGCAGCGCTCTGCATAGGTGTCGCCCTGTACATCGGCCTCGTCTTCCTCAACGCTCCCAACTCCATCCAGGGTCTCCAAAACCAGATGTTCGCCATTTTCAACATCCTCACAGTTTTCGGACAGCTTGCCCAGCAGCAAATGCCGCACTTTGTCGTACAGCGCTCTCTTTATGAGGTCCGTGAGCGGCCGTCCAAGGTCTACGACTGGAAGATCTTCATGCTCTCGCAGATCATTGTCGAACTCCCATGGAATACCCTCATGGCTGCCGTCATGTACGTGTGCTGGTACTACCCTGTTGGACTGTACCGCAACGCCGAGGCCGCCGATCAAGTCACGGAGCGTGGCGCCCTTGTCTTCCTCTTCCTTCTGGCATTCCTCTTGTTCACGTCGACCTTCACAGACCTGGTCATTGCGGGATTTGAGACGGCCGAGGCCGGCGGCAATATCGCCAACTTGCTCTTCACGCTCTGCCTTATCTTCTGTGGTGTTCTCGCCACCCCCTCCACCATGCCGCGCTTCTGGATTTTCATGTACCGCGTCTCGCCGTTCACATATCTAGTACAGGGGATGTTAGCAGCGTCGGTGGCAAACACGGCCGTTGAGTGCGCATCCAACGAGCTGCTTACATTCCAGCCCCTGGTAAACCAGACTTGTGAGGAGTACATGGGCAATTACATTGCGGTGTCCGGTGGTTACCTGACGAACGAGGGTGCCATGAGCGACTGTACCTACTGCTCGATCAACAGCACGAACGTCTTCCTCGCGGAGGTATCTACGAGTTATGACGACCGGTGGAGGAACTTTGGTATTCTTTGGGCGTTTATCGTCTTTAACATCATTGCTTCGCTGGGTGTTTATTGGCTGGCGAGGGTGCCCAAGGGGAAGAAGATCAAGAAGACTGTCAATTAAAACAAAAAAGTGGGAGGTACTCAAGATGTGTGAGAGATGTGTTTAGAGGGAGGGTGGGGATTTAATGTGGTAATTGAGTTCAATGATTTTTGATTACGAAGCATGAGAAGCGGCTTTATACAGGATGGGCATATGCGGATATTTGAGTTTATATATTCATCTCATTGGCAGGACTGCCATGCTGTCACCGCTTGCACTAGAGCTGAGCGGTGACGATGGAGTTATCTCCGCTTATTCTTGTATTTAATAAATCCATCTTAGATATATGCATCCTGGGACACAGATCTTATTCAGTTTCTAGAGGAACTCTGGTGGGCATCACGATAGAGACGCAATAGACAATACGTGCCTTAGCCTTAGCAAATCCTTTATACAAGCCGATGCCTCTGTCCAGCTGTACCGACACCTCCAGCTTAACATTGAGTATCCCTCCTCCAGCTCTCCCACTATTATCGTCGTCCTTTCAATGAACCATTTGGGGTAATGGCCAGCCATGCTCGGTTGCAATCTCGATCATACAACCCAGCGATGGCAATGCTCGGACTTGTAATATAGTTTTGTGGCCCCCTATCTCTCTGGCAACTTCTCTGTGGTGTTTACTATATACTTAAGTACCTATGTAGCTCTCCTCTGAGGGTCTCTGTTTATCACACATGATTGAGACCAGATCCGTAGCGGAGACATTGCCACATAGCAGTACCACAACTATGATTATCATAAATAATATATAATCAATCAGGGCCAACGTTCTCTCAATTTCCCCCTTCCCGACATATAACAGCTAGAATAAGTTGTTGGTGTCGTGACCAGGTTAACGATCAAGATCGGCGACTCTCTCGTAATCAGTGGTGGTTGTCTGCTCCGATCTTACATACCATGTACTCATGTATCTAATTGGCAGGAGTGGGAATCAGACATCTGGAGCACAATCAGTCACGACTATCGGTACATAGCGACAAAAATCGATGCGCAGCTGTACAAGGATGTCTACGACTTCTGGTTTGAGCAGGCCACAGCAGCGAATGCCGTCACTGGTGCCAATCAGACCTTTTCTCCGCAGCCTGTCTCTCGCGAGCTCGCCTTGGCCGGCAAGGCCAGGGGCGGGAACGCAATGGGGATTCCTGCGGAACACCATTTATATGTGTTCTCAGCTTCTTTCCGATCTCCTTGTTATCTGAAGCTAACATCATGCCATCTCAGGGTGGACGACGCTGATCGACTGGGAGAACGAGGCTGATGACGATACTGTTCGCAACGTCTCGATCGCCACAACAGAGAAGTGGAAGGAGCTGGGCGGGCAACTAGGGCTTCATATCGACTACGTCTACACCAACGACGCATCGAGGGACAAGAACCCGATTGCTACGTATGGGAAAGCCCACGTTGAGAAGATCAAGGGTGTTGCGCGCAAATATGATTCTGACCAGGTTTTCCAGACCCTCCAGCATGATGGTTTTCTTCTTCGGAAGGTTTGAACGTCAAAATCTCATCTTTGATCGGCGTGTTTCTTGTCTTATAGAATAGTTGCATCAACCTAAGACTACCTAGGTAGTTGAGAGCACATCACCGTAAAATATAGATAACGGCATATAGATGAAGAAACCTCCGTCCACCCCCGAGTTTATGTGTGTGTCTAAGTGCTGATTAGTATCGGTGGAGTCTAGTAGACATATCTGAAGTTCGGATTTTCCCAATCGGTCATGTCGTTGAACGCTGTGTCGTCCAGGCCAAGCTCAGCTGTGCTGCTCGACTTGCGATCTCGTCTCTTGTTCTCCAAGCTTAGTATTACGCGAAATACAATAACGATGGCCGGTTCGGCCAAGTGACAGAAGATCATCGACCACATTCCTAAAGGATATTCAGGCTGTTGGTCCGTCTCGAAGAAGAAAGGGCCGGCAATATTCCCTGTCTAGCATCAGTGCCCACCCTGAAAATGAATTCGTGATGACCCTACCAATACAGTATCCTAGAAAGATCACAGCATTCGTGATGACTTTCTTCGTGTGGCCGGCAGTGTTCGCAGTCACGAGACTGAGCACGAGCACAAAAGCCGCGTTGTACGGCCCCGTGAGATAGTAGCACCACAGCCTGGCAATGTGTTGATCCGTGGGGACATATCTTAGGCCGAAGGCGCCTGCAATGTTGGGCAGGAGAAACAGGAGGATGAACCAGCACCGTGTATTCTTCCCCAATCTCGTAGAGAAGTAGTCATTCAGATATACGCAGCTGAGTATTGACAGTGCAATGAGAACCCCGTATGGCACCTGCATCAGCGCTGTCACTAGGGTGTTGAACCCGAAACCCTCGATGATCAGTGTTCCGAAATTGCTGATTCCACCGTTGGGGGTGCTGTGGACTATCCCGAATAGGAGAAAGAGATAGGTCTTGGGATCTCTGAAGGCCTCGACGATTTGGTATCGTTTCAGATGCTTGTTCTCGACGCCTGTCTGGTTCTCTCGCAGGCGCTGAACAGCAATCCGTCGTTCCCTTTCTGACAGCATCCTCGTCGAGACAGGTGAGTCCGGAAGACAGATGAACATAATTATTCCCCAGATGCTGCACAGCGCACCGATGATTATGAACTCGTACTTCCAGCTTGGCAGCGAGCCTCGAATTTGGCCGATCCCGTAGCCAAAGAGTCCGCCTAGAGCAATGCCAAAGCCATTGGCTGTATACCACAGACCGATTCGAATTGGCTGCTCCCTGCGGGTGTACCACATTGAAGTGATCAGCATGAAGCTCGGATCTGCGCAAGCCTCGGCCGCACCGGAGAGAGCCCGAAGGGCAGCCAAGGTTTCAAAGTTGCTTGCACCGGCTTGTGCTATCAACAGGACTCCCCAGATGAAGATATTGAACCCAAGGTACTTGGCGACGGGGAGCCTCTGTATGAGAAAATTTGTCGGGAGTGCCCACGCCAGGAAGCCAAAGTAGAACATAGATGAGAGCCAGCTATACTCCGTACCCACCAAGTGGAGGTCATCCCGTATGCCGAAAATAGCGGCGTATGACAGCGTGGTCTTGTCGATATAGAAGAAGGCGTAGCACACTGAGAGATACGGGAGGATGATCAAGTCGATCTTACGCACCAGACGCCGTTCGTCGTCTGGTGTGTAAACTTCCGGGGATTCGCCGTCGACTATTGCCATTGCGGTATCCCCACCACCTGTGTTTTTTGACTTGTCGGGGATCGAGCCGACGTACTCTTCGTGAACGACATCTTGGTTGATACTCTTGCTGTCAAATTGGATGGCAGTCGTAGGTTGGGGATGCACTTTGTCTTCGGCCAACCTGCCTTCACGCGGCTCTGGGCCGCCAAAGGTGTGCATAGTGATGATTTTGTATTAACTTGTAGGGGAAAGAGATGTCGCGAAATTGTCAATGAAGAGTAGCAAACTCGGATTGTTATCGGCGCGGGTGAGTGTTGGAGTTCGGCTCTTATGCAAAACCCTCACTACTTCCCCTCAACGCTTCCCCCCCACAGCATTCTCACGCACATCTTTCGGGCAAGTAATGAAGCGAGAGATGCCAGGACTTGCATACCCGGACCACAAGCAGGTAGTCGTTGGAGCTGATCATTCCCACGGAAGGTATATGTGCGTGCATCATATCATCACCACATGGCAATGTGCGGGGATACCTGTACAGTACTTCAGTCACCAGAGTCAAGTTGTAGTCATGAATTACCGGCTATCATGTGGCATGGAATACCGATGTGGACGGCATTCCAATGACAATAATCCACTTGAAAGGCTTTCCCTCAAGGAGCAGCAACCTTGGAAAGTTTTTGCGGTATCGCTCCTAAGTAGTTTGTGCCTGAACTAGCAGTGGGTTCACGCATCCAAAACTTTTGCGTCTGTCGTCTCCATAGTCCACGGTTCTATTTACCTACATATATGTAGGTATGTAGCCTTCATGCTGTAGCTACCTTAACACCGGTGCTCCGGCACTTCTCAGCAACAGGGTGGTGTCACGATAGCGAGCGTGGAGTCTCGAATAGAGCAACGTGACTACCATTCTGCACTATTGAGAATGGGCGTGGGAAGCTCATGATATACACAAAAGGAGTTTAGAAACGGTAGGTCCGAGGCCCTGATAGACCTGTTATGTGACAGGTGGTGTCTTCGAGATGTGTTCAGAGGAATATGGATGCACAGAGGAACAGAAGGTAGATTCCAATGAGTTTCAGAGGTACTTCAGGCATTGGACCAACTTCGTAGTCTCCAGGGCAAGTGTGGTTGATAATTGGCCACCACGGAACTTCGAGATCCCGCTACACAACAAAGCGAATATACTGCGAACACGCATCTTGAAGTGCTGATAGACACAGAAGGACCTCAATTTGGATGCAGCTGAGTTCGAAGGAAACCAAACCAACTCCCGTTTTCGGTGGCTTGCTTCCTTCCCAGGCTTCCCCCAACGACAAGGATGTCACCAACCGCCATAACAGCCCATCCTTGGATGATTACCACCAACCAATTGGTGGCCAAAGCTACTGCAGCGACACGGCAGATATAACATTTGTCAGCCCTAAGGTACTCTAGTTTAGATATGCTGTCGCATCCGTGCATGTGCAAATGGCCTACAGTCGGGACCGGGCAACACCTCCGCAGTCCCCCAACCCTGTATATCTCATCACATATTCAGAAACCTTGGACGTCAGACGTACAATTCTTAATCACCTGCTGTGACAAAGTACAACTACTCGTGTTCAAGTATCTTTAGCCTGACTCCTAGCGTAGCCCCCGATTTTCTCAACCCCTAATCCAACCTTGTCGCCAAGGGTGGCTTGCAGACAAGGCATGACCGGTCACATCTGAACCAACGGTATCGAGGCTCTCAGTATAACACCGGTAGAGCAGATCCGCCATACTTGCTTTATCTTCCCTCCTCCCAACCGCCTCGCCGGTTCCTCAACTGACAACTACCACATTCTTCCCAAGGTCATTCAATCTCGATTCATTGCACATTTTCACCCTATATTACACACTATGGCGACAACGAGCAAGACCCTCCTTGTCATCGGGTCCGGTCCTGGTATAGGCCGAGCTGTGTTCGTCTTCCGAGAATTGCCATGTTCAGCGCCCTAATCAGTCATCTTATGTCCTGCTGATGGGCGTATTGTTTGAGAAGGGCCAAATGCTAACAAGGTCATTCTGGATAGGACGACGCTGTTCGCCTCGAAGCGCTATGATCATGTCGCTCTCATTGCAAGGCGTGCTGAGCAGCTGGAAGTTGAGAAGAGAACAATATTTGAGACCGTCGGCTCGCACGTGAAGGTCAAGACATTTGCAGTGGACGTCACCCATACAGACGCCCTCAACAAGGCCCTTGATGCTGCAGATGCTGAGCTTGGCAAGCCGGAGAGTATTTTCTACAATGCGGCTAGGGTTCTGCCATCTCAACTTCTCTCACACGACGTCAAAGAGATCGAGTACGACTTAAAGGTAACGAGATCCTCCTTTACTACTGAATCAACAAAGTCAAAAGGATGAGGACAATATGAATACTAAATCACCAATCTGGCTAGATTACTGTGTCGGCTCTTTATGTTGTTGCCCAGCGATATATCCCCCACCTCGTCGAACTCGCGAAGGCAGACAAGTCGGCGTACCCCTCATTCATTGTCACGAGCTCCATGCTGCCTCAGCAACCTCTCCCATTCGTCTTCGCCCTCTCGACTGTCAAAGCCGCCCAACGTACCCTAGTGCAGTGTCTCAATATGACTTACGCACCTGAGGGAGTGATTGTGGGTTTGGTCAATGTTGCTGGGCAAGTCTCCCCCGAGCATGAGACTTGGAACCCTACCAACATTGCTGCCAAGGCATGGGACTGGGTTGTTGGTCACAAGGAGAACCCAGCTTTTGAGGTCTTGATCTAATAATGATATGTCAACCGTCGGGGGTGGGCTTATATGCAAGGTTCGGTTCAAGTTGATTAGTAGACCACTTCAATTATGATGGACTCAGAACTATTCAATGTTTACACTGTGGTATTATCAGAAACTGAATGTGAAACTGTAAGGTGAGGACCCTCGGGGAGTCATCATATCTCATAATCATGAGATCCTAAGCATGCAGGTCACAGATCTGTTGGTATATGTAAACACCAACTCCGAATCGACAGTATGCTATGCAGTGGGCAGCTGGGTGGATTCTGCATATATCTTTCGAGGTGTGGCCTTCTTTCCCTCTAATGTATTCACACACCAAATAAATGAACAACCCATCCGTACCATAGGGTACGTCTGTTGCAGTGTCCAGCTAGAAATGCCACTGTCACTTTTGATTGCTCTGCCCGCACGCTCCCCTGTCTCCTTTCCTCTTCTTATTTGTGTCTGAGCGAAAGCAGAATGCAATCTTGATGTCTGCAAGGTGATCCCAATTCCCCTGCATGTTCCGATTCCTCCCTTCTCTGTCGCTGAACCGCCACCCAGAGGAAATAGGGGCAATTGTGTGACACGTCAGGCAACAACATGCACTTGTGGCTACAGCGAACGTTGTATTGATTGTTACACAGTACCACATTACGCCAGGCTTACAACCCTGGAGAAACAGGACACAACAACTCTTCCTGAATCCTTGATGCAGCCAGCATGCATAACTAGCTACCATCAATGAAAGAGATTTGAGATTGGAAGAAGTCCCTCCGATGGATGAATCTACGTGATGCTTAGTGGGTACCCTAGGTAGCACAATGCGAACCCTTGGAAGTTTTGATAGTGCAAAGTCATCTGTTACATCTCTTGTTTTCGGACTTTTATTTTCTTTAGGGAGGCCCTTTGTCAGGTCTTCTAGACTCAGCAGGCTGTCATCTTATATGGCCTCCTTCCACCTCGCTTAACTGCAGGCTTCCAGAGCGAGACTCACCGGTAGCTTCGCATCTGTACCTTAGGATCAATGTAAGGTTACTAGACCAACTCGAACCCGAGCAGCTGCAGACACATAGCATGGACCCAATGTTCGGCTGATTTGAAGGCACCTCCTACTTTAGAAACACAAGTGAGACATCCTGACTTATGTTCATGTGAGATGACGGCCAAGGTCGCATTATGCGTTGCTCGTTCTGGACAGCCTGATCAGCCTGATCTTACTGATCTGACGGCATGCAGATTGACCAGACTTTGCTGCTTTGTCATCGCAACTAGATCAAAGCAAGACAAGGCACAAGGGGCACGACTGTGTATTGTATCTAGACATATGAACAATATAATTATAGTATTCCGCTGATTTATAGCAGAGCTTTGGTTGATACGTGACACGAAAGTATTTGATCCACCAAGGAACAAGACTATCGACTTCCATAATCATGGAAGTAACACAGCTTGAGATTGCACCCCCTTCATTTCAGATCCACGTCAAACCCCATGACAAATTCCGGAATTGTAAGAGCGAGTCTCTTCTGAAAGATCGATGAGTCTGTAGAAAGGCCTCATTGAGCGCTATGTAAGAGAGAAACGTCAGTTCTCACAAATATGCCCCGCTTGCTTGTCAATTGCTGAGACTCGGAATCAGTATGAACTTTATAACTATACCCTTCGCCATTATGCTGTATACCAGCATCTGCAGTGAGTTCGATATCGTCACGGCCTTGTATTGTAGTATCCAATGGATCCTTCATGTATCCTCTGAAGCGTTTGCTGGGTTTGCTGGGTTTGGCGCTTCCGGAAGATATATGGTACGGGGAGAGACGTCCTGCGCTGCCTTGCTGGGAAGTGGAGGTAGGAAGAAGCCAATATCGCACCAAAGGAGCATATGTGGGTAGGCAAGCACATAGAATGCCGTTAAATGGTTCAACACAGGAGCAGGTGAAAACCTGGCACATGGTCCAGGTGAAGTCTTGTGAATGCACGAGCTTGTGCATCATCACAATCCGAACAATGCTGGCAACACATACGCTGATTAGATGGTAACATGTTAGCGACTGAAAGGTTATCTCATAAAAGCTATTCATAAAAGCTAACTCATGATGCTTACAAAGACCCCAGCAGCAGGATGCTGCAGACAAGGAGCTTTTTGACGCAGTGGCATCCTCAATCTATATACTACTCAACAATCAGTCTGGTGATCCCTGGAATATACTATGTTGAGTCCTAAGCTTACTTGAAGGTATTGGGACCAGTAGAATCGAGATATCGATGACCATGCCGATAATCCCATTGATAAAATAGAAGATAGAAGTATTGATGCAGGTTCCAGAAGCTGATGGGTCGATATATTGGTTCCAAAAGTAGGATACAGGGCTACAGCCGGAAAGCCACGTTATCGTAACCTCAGGCCATGTGCAATGGTAAAGCCAAAGACGATGTACTATACAAGAGTAGTGCCAAAGAGACTATTATCGTATAAGAGGATGGATAATTTTGTGGCAGTGACTGTCAAGGCTTCTTAGTAATGAATGTGACGATTTTGACTTTCGAGATATTATCGGTCGGACAGAAGACAGGGGACTAGGGTATTATAACAATCCAAGATCGGAGGAAGAGGTTGGATATTCTTAAGATTCATTCAGGCCTACGTCTAGGCTAAGTCAAATGCAGCCACTTACTTGGATTGATGTAAACAATAACGAAAGCATAAGTCGTCTGCCACAACTTGGTGAATCCATCTCTGCTGACAACCCAAAGGTGCTTCCCATCACCCCAATGAATGCTGAGCAAGCAACAGATAGCATTTCCGATGCCCAAGATCTAAGTCCAAGCCTTTACTTACTGAGTTTACTTGGGACTTTTGTGGTTGTATATCCAGATACCAATCAATGCAATGAAGACGACATAGTCGTCTCTGCCCAGGCCTGGTCCCGCTCTAGAAACTCGTGCATACACTCGTAATGCTACGGCAGCACAGCAATGACCATGACGGCTGTCACGGAGCCGATGATATCCCCATTTTGGTTTTGGGAGAGGTCCACACCAGCGGGTGCTGGTCCCCACACTCCAGAGGCACTTGACATAACCCGGCAGGTGATATCTGGATATGTGTTGGGCAGGCGTCTTCAGTCGACTGTTAAGGAGGTTGTAATGAAGGCTTGGAAGAAGGCCAAGGGCTACAGGGCGAAAAGGGATGACATTGCGATATTTGAGCTTACAGGTCTCTGCAGGAGCAGCTGATGTGATATTTCTAGAATTCAGCCATGGATTTCATTTCGGCCAGCCACAGCTAAGGTCAATACATGTAATTGAGCGTGCAGAAATATAATTGAGCATCAGTAGCATTTAAATAGGTACCAGTACTTGCCGTTGAAGTAGCACCAACAGTAAGCCTGTACACGTCTCTGGTCCCATTGATCCGAGCAATCCCATGGGATCCCCGGGATATGATCCCATGCGAAGCATCGACTTGATGCAAGGCTCTACAGATGTGATCCAAGATACCACTGGGAGCCAATGGTGCTTAGGCGATACCCGAAGTAAAAATTGAGTACGAGCTGTCCAGCGGCGACTCATGCTCGGCCAGGAGATCCAAGGCCAGGATACGGCTACAGTGCCTCACACCGTGCTCTTCTGCTTGACCTTGTGTTCTTTTACGCCTCTGCAGACTCGATAATAGGGGGTAGGGAGTTACTGAACAACCGAAACCCACCCAAATAGACAAAGAAGCCGGCGATATCACCATACCCAGAGATTGGCTCGCCCTTTGCGTATAGAGGTCAATAGAAACTCGGCTATTTTAAGAGAAAAGGCAGTCTCTATTGCATCGTGACTCATAAAATCCCTTCACAAGCTTGCTTCAATCCTCCATTTCATTCAATTCGCTTGACCACTGCTCCTTCTGTTTCACGACCGGCAAACCTTTTCCTCCTCCTTTTGGTCCTTCCCTTTTTCCAGTCCTCGCTTAATCAATCACCGCATTGTGTTTTTTCCACGAACCAGCTCTATGCGTACAGAATCTCAATATGTACCGTACGTTCTGTTTGGTGGCAGTCGGTCTTGTCCTACTTCAAACGCTGCACTTTCTACGTTCATTTCGATGCTTCAATATTTCGCGTTGGGCGAAACGGCATGACACTCGCGCGAGCTCTGTTGTGAAGTCTATCAAGGCTACAGCTGATTGCCATGAAGTGGCAAACTTGTTAATAGCATTGATTCATGAAGATGGTGCTGGGTCGTGGCCTCCTCGAGCGAATCATCGCCATCACACATGGCCAATTGCCCTACAACCATATAAGGAAATCTATCTGGAACTTGCTCCTCTACTTCCGCAGCACAAGGCCTCCCTCGACCACAAAACTAATATGGCACGAATCACCAACTTCCGCGATCAGTTCCGGAAACAGCTTTCTGAGCGGGTGGACCTATCTCAGGTCAAGCAACTGCTCGAGGCTGCAGAATCAGGACGATGGGACGTCTTCCCACGCGACGTGTATAACGCCTTCTACTGTTGCATCGCTTCTAGCCGACACGCCTATCGATGGGCGACCATCCCGGTTGTCAGCGCTGCACAACTTGAGAAGACCGTCACTATCCCAGCCGAGTTGGAGGAGCCGTGGGGTTTCCTTCAGCGGCACTTTGGGTGCCCGTCAGACAGCGGCAACAACATGAGCAATTTGGTGCTCAACTTCGACAGTGAAGTTGGAGGCGAGCAGATTTTCAAGATCAACACCGGGATGCCTGTCAGTATCACCTCGTCCGAAGAGCACTTCGCTCGCGTTTTCTTCGATATTGAGCGACTGGCACTACCTATCTACCACGACGTTGTCCAGGCCATCATCGCATTCGCACGCGACGATAAAGCTTCCTGCGCACGGCGAATGGCGAATATATCCGCTCAGCTTCGTCCTGCCCTCAACAGCTATTACGATAGAGTTCATGATAAGACGATCCCCCTCTCTATCTGGCTGTCTCGTGTGCAAGGCTTCTTCGCTTGGGGTGCTGGCCGCATTGACGACACAACTGGCCAATGGGAATGGTACGACGGCCTCAGTGGCAACCAGATCCTGCTCTTCCAGGTGTTGGATGCGTTCCTTGGCATGGAGCAGTATCTATCTGCACGGGATCAAGAGCGTAACGTGCCGTTACGGCAGAGAGCCTTCTGTAAGGCGGTCGAGAAGTATTCGTTTCGAGGGAAGCTCAGTTCACCCAACGATGAGAACGAGATGAAAATACTGCGCGAGTTTGACGAGATTATCAAGAAGCTAAGGGTAAGCCCGATCACAATGTTTCCTCTCTTGGTTAATTCCAGATAATGTTCGCACTCCAGGTATTTCGATCCGCGCACAGAACACGGGCTAAGAACTACTTGTCACAGCCTGCGCCGGAACGACTGCCTATGACAGCCGGTAAATCACTTTTGAAGGCTGACATGGGTCAGAGCCTCGATTCTCTGGACCAGTTCATGATCAGGCGCTTTGAACAGACAGTCTAATCGCAGGTCGATATATTGGCATCATACATCTCTTGCTCGGCCAACAACACGACGAGATATCATTATTGGCAGATCTCTAGGTTAGGTTAGGCATTACGTCTTGAACATTAGCAAAAGGATCAACACGTAGAATGAAAGTACCACTTTATATCCATGAGTATCTTGCAATAACGTTGGATCTCAACAGTCTGGGTTGTCACTAGGTCGAGACATATTTTTCATGTGTTGAAGGGAAACGACCCGAATACTGGTTTTGGTGTTTAGTTCCGATCATTACCATATAGCACAGCTCTTTGATTTACTCATACCCTAGGGTATAAAGCAATGTTTTGTACTACGTACGGAAGCGGAGTATACTGCATATGCATAAGCGTATAATTTCAATGGTACACCCTTCACTCAGGTATAATTCTGTTTGTATATTGACACTAGTAACTAAGGCGCTGCCGATATCTCTTCGATACATACATAGGTATAGATGTCGAATACAGCTGCTAGAAAGCGTCCGCTAAGTCTGGTTACGCGACAACTGGCCAGCTCTGTGAAAAGCTACTCAGGGACCTCGCGTTAAGCTCCATAATCTCCTGATCCTGATGACAACATCGATGTCGATGTCGATTTGGTATGACTATTAGCGTATCAGCGCCTCGCACTCCTCTTCAGTGACGGCGTCGTTGTATGTGACAAGAATGTTCTTGTTGACACCGATTCTGGGAAGTACTCGACTATTTGCTCCACTAGAATTCCATCAAGGTCGAATTTGCCCTGTTGGATCGATGCGTATATGCGGAAGACGTTGCTCGTATTGCCATGCGACTTTCCTGTGGTGTCTATCAGGGATATAACATCAACAATTACTTGATCGCCTTTTATAGGTCGCACTCCAACTAATTACTAGACCCGGGGTCATGAGTGAAGTGCACACCTGTTTGTCCATCCGCATTGTACCAAGTCCCGTCGACACACGCTATGATCCTTCTATAAGAGGCTCGTTGTATCTGCCTGAGAAAGCTCATGGCATCTGAAGTTATCAGGCAGCTGTTCGACGTCAATTGTCCTGGATGGGAGAACACAACTGGGGGCTGGGCGGCTATAGCCTCTGTAGGCCCGTGGAAAGAAGGCGAGAGCATTCAGGAACAAAACTGAAGGTATGGCGGCATGTAAGAACACGGCTTCTTAGATCAATAACGAGGCTCCGCACTGCCATTTGATATAATATCACTGCGCCCCGCAGGCGGTGCCTTATCGTGACAAGCCTAAAGTCTGTGGACCCTCGGAGTCAGGTCTCGCCCCAGAGAAGAGCATAATTCGCATCAGTCAATAACACTATTGCAGGTTGGCTTGAATAAATTGGCAAAGCTGCTTTATCACCACACTTCCCATGTATCTGGTCAGGCTATTTATCAAAACCGGCTGCATGGAAGAGCTAGGCCGGTGGCAAACCTTGATACTGTAACACACCCTGGGCACTGATCCTGCACTCCTTCCCTAGGGTACTGGGAGATAAGGGTCGAAGGTAACTGTAAGACCGATAATTAAGACCTATAAGGGCCTAAGCTGTACTCATCTCTCATTTTATGAAAAAGAACGTGACACATTCAGCTGTGAGACCTACCTGCGACTTATCTCGAGTATTGGCTCTGCTTGAAATGAAGTGGGCATATGCCAATCATAGTACCATCATATGTAAATCTGGGCATATAAGATCAGCTATGTACTTAGTCTGCATCTTCGGATTTGGGGATGAGTGATTCAGGAGGTTGGAATGAGCCTTTACTCGTTGGCCTACTATTCACATACTAGGTGTACTATGAGCTGTGGCTGGTGTGTTCCAAAATAATCCACATCCAATGACATTTTCCTGCAGAGTTTGCAACAGTAGCATAGACTTTGCTATGGTGTTTCGCGTGCCTGCTTGACTTGTGCACATGTGGCGGGGACACAGAGGTTTCCCCTACAGGTCACGGCGGCTGACATCAGTGACAATGCACGGTGATCATTGAAACTCTTACACGTACTCTAGGTGTTGCAAGTACAGGCACATTGTCTTCAGATATCTAACCAAGATCTTTAGTAAGCTCATCAAGGCTCAATAGGCCTCTAAAACCAGATTTACCAGTAACCTTCTACTTTGAGCCGGTAAATGTGAGCCAGTGGAGGCCACCGTGTATGTGCTTGACCGAAATTTATCCGTGAACATCGCTATTGCTTCAATATGTGCCGAGCTTAACGGTGTAGATCCACATCGGAGGACGGATCAAGTAGTGATCAGTGTACGTATGCAACATCGAAGCGCAAGCAGCACGAACAACAGGTTTTTGCAGTAGCCATCACATGAACACATGGAAGGGCAAGCACCTAAAGCTCACCTCTGACTGTTCAAGCATAACCTCATCACTGGCATCTTCGAATTGTACTAATTAGTTAGTCAGGAACTCTAGAGCCTAACACCAATGCTTACAAGATTATATGTGTTCCCATACCTTGGCCCCTAGCTGCTATCAAATCTCACCTGGCCAAGGGTGCTACAACCGTCGGTTTACGTTCTGACGCACTAGTCTGTTGAAGGAAGTATTCTCCGGCTGGATCTTGGGCGCTCATAACAATCTAGGTACCCCGGACTTGTCATGCATCTGCAGACACGTCACTTGTCTATCCCCAGAGATCCTTCCAATACCCCGCAAACTGTCCCATCATCCGGCACTTACTCGGCTGTTGTGAACCTGCTGGAGCTAGCATCGTCGCTCAGACCTGGTCGTGATGTGGGTTTTGACCACCCCCTTCGATGTTAATGCAGCTGATTGATGCTCTGGCGTGCCCATCGGACTGGACCACTGTGTCACTGCATCAGGGATGACTTGCCATTTTCTGATCCAGGTGATGAGATCGTCATCGTCTCTATCCCCCTTGGGGGTATGAGCTAGTCGTCTACTACATATGTCCCCTCGCCGAGCCCCGGCCACGCTCCTCGTTCGTCTGAACCCACGAAGTCCTCAGTGTCTTCACTTCTCTCCTCCTCAAAACCTGTACACAGATCTCGGGTCAGGCTCTCAAGATGGTTCAATCCGAGAAGATATCACCTCCGCCATCCACAAAGCTGGAGGAGGCGCAGGAGCCCAACTTCGGCCAAAATGAGTACGAGGTGAGCCGTTCCTGACGATACAGAGCCGCGCAAATGAAGTCAGACATCTTCTAACGTCTGGCAGGTAGAAATAAGCGCCATCTCAGAGGATCACCGACAATACTTGATTCAAAAACATGGTACTTTTGAGCTTGACCCTATCCCTGATATGTCGGATGCCGACCCGTATAACTGGTCGCAGAAGAAAAAGGTCATCAACCTGATTCTTGTTGCCTTCCACGCCATGATGGCGACGTTTATAGCGGCCTCCATCATGGCAGCATTCGTGGACATCGCGGCGGACCTCAATATTGGGCTTCAGACAGCTAGTTACCTAACTTCCTTGGTCATCGCCATCCTTGGTATTGCGCCTCTGTTTTGGAGACCGCTCTCGCAGCGATACGGTCGTCGACCCATCTTCCTGATCTCGCTCGTCTTCAGTTCGGTTGGCAACATTGGGTGCGCTAATTCACAGACCTACGGCACCATGGCCCTGTGTCGTGCAATAACCGCCTTCTTCATCTCTCCGGCAGCTGCTATAGGATCTGGTGTGGTCGTAGAGACGTTCTTCAAGAAAGAGAGGGCTCGGTACATGGGAATCTGGACAATCATGGTAACCTTGGGGGTGCCAGTTGCCCCATTCATCTTTGGTTTTGTGGCGATAAGGGTCGGTTACCGATGGATCTACTACATACTTGCCATTGTTAGTGCTCGAACGCCCTTAGGCAGCTCTTGTTTCGTACGACTAACACATAGTCTTCGAAGACCAACGCTGTCCAATTGGTCCTCTACTTCTTCTTTGGGCCCGAATCTCGCTACGTCCGTGGTTCCGAGGTCCCAGAAACGGAGAGACACAAGTCCGACTTCCAGAAACAACACGTCAGCTTCCGCCGCATCGACAGGACCCCCATCACCTGGTACGACTTTGTCGAGCCATTTAGATACGTGGCATATCCTTGCGTCTTACTCCCTGCCATTGCATACGCCATGGAGTTCCTCTGGACCTCCATCATGGTCACCGTCATGATTCCGCAGCTCTTTCCGGAGCTGTTCGGTTTCGACGCCCAGCAGAACGGGCTTCAGCTGATCTCCGTCATTGTCGGTACCATCATCGGCGAGCAGATCGGCGGCCGCATGTCTGACGTGTGGATGTCCAAGCGGCGAAGAAGGCTGGGGGGCCGGAGCCCTGAACCCGAGTTCCGTCTCTGGCTCAGCTATCTCGGCTTTGTGCTGTGTATCGTCGGGCTGGTGGTCTTTCTTGTCCAGATTTACTATGCTGGCCATACTTGGAATGTCACACCCTTGATTGGGGCCGGAATATGCAGTGCGGGTAATCAGATAGTCACCACCGTTCTGGTAACATATTCTGTCGACTGTTACCGACACGATGCTGCCAGCGTTGGTGTTTTTATCGCCTTTATACGTCAAATCTGGGGATTCCTCGGACCTTTCTGGTAAGTATCAACCTTTTGGGTTGAATCTCCATGCTTAGGTTCTAACAGGTTGTAGGTTCCCTCAAATGATCGAGGAGACCGGCTACGGTGCGACTGCAGGTGCTGCCACGGCGATGATAATTGCCTTGTCTGTTATCCCCATCTTGGCCGTGCAGTTTAAGGGTCGGTCGTGGAGGTGAGGCATGGGTCCCTCGCCCGAGTATTGACAATGTCTGCTGCAGCTGTCGGTCTGTGAATATAGGGGAACGCTTTCAAAAGCTATCCAAGCAGTCCAGATTATACAACACGAGGCCATGTAGTCAAGGAAAATATATAGTTTATGGGTTATGCATGCACTTATACAAGTCTAGCCAGAACGTATATATCTTGATATCCAGAGGTGAGTGGTCAGTCAGTCCACGATATCAACACGATTGTCACACCAGATGCCGAAAAGAGATACATGTGATTCCCCAATTCAACGTATTGTCATCGGATTGATGATCAGGAGAAGAACTCGGAAAGTCTATCGATGCTTTTGAGATACAAAACGTGAGCCACCCTGACATCTGTCTCGGTTTTCACCATCTTTACATTCACAGAGGCTGAGTATCTACCTACTAAGTACCTATGTAGGTAGGTATCTACAGAATGCAGCGTGAACACACCGGTGGCTCTTGCTACGCACTGCAATTTTAAAATTGTCTGAAAAGTAATAACACAGTACAGTCGGATCCATCCAACAAACGAGTCATCAATCCGATGTGAACTTGACAATCGCGTCAACTGACTCCTCCGTTGCCGTCAGGTTAGGTGAATGGCCTGTCTCCAACTCGACCGTGTCAACTGTCCGACCCTGCTTTTCTATGAGCCCAACCATGTTCTTCTGATACTCCATGGGGAGAGTCACATCGCCGGATGTGTAGATGTAGCAGAGTTTGACCTCGTCACGCCAGGCGGCAGTGTTCCGTATAGGAAGATACATGCTCTTGCCATTCCAGCGCCCGAGGGTTCCGCTATACGTCAGGATTTCTTCAAAGTCGAGCTGGTTGACATATGGCTCGCCAATGAGTCCCTCCTTTGGATAGTTTGCCACGCAGCTCTGGTCTTCATCAAAGCTGAATGCGACGGGAATGGAATCCAAGTGGCCGAGTTCTTCCACCTTGTCGATCATGCTCTTGCCCTCTGGGTTGGCAAAAGCTGCCATGTAGATTAGATGGGAGATGCCTCCAGGTTGGCCTTGCGCGGCGCGGGCCCTCTTGCTGAGCCCATATAGGGCAAAGGTGCCGACTTGACCACCATAGCTATTCATCAGCACGGCAACGGCCCGACCCGCCTCGACGAGGCTAGTGGCGTAAGAGCGGATGAAGTCGCTATCAGAGGCTGAATCAGCATCTGGAGGCCGGCTCTGGTTCATTGAAAGAGGAAGACGTGGAAAATGAACTTCGAAGCCGGCGGCTCGAAGGGCACTGGTGAGCTTGCTATAGCTCCGAGAAACAGGCCAGGCGCCATGTAGGATCAAGAGAGTGGGCTCGTCGGGAATTGCCATGGCAGTAGTCTTCTTAGACTGAGACAGAATGGCGTCCAAATTCCGTGTGAAGATATTTTGTGTCGTATCTATGGGATGACGAGATGGGGGAGAAACAATGAGACAAGAGAGAAACGAGGAAGGGTGAAGCACAGGATGAACCCATGTCTACACATGTGCAAACCACCCTGGTATCCGATAAGTTTTCAGTGAGCCCTCAACCCCAAGGTTGCACTGTCACCAGCAAAGGCTTCTGAGCAGTCAAATTTGGGTGGAACACCATCTGGTGGAGAGACATCAACTTTTCGAAGGCAAGATGGGAGGGGTCTGTTTATGGTAACAACATTGAATTTCGGCCAACATGACCATTCTCGTCCATAAGTTTCGTTCCTGACTGCTCTGTCTTGCTTGTACTTCAACTAATACTACGTATATTGTACACCTTTCATGGCAAGCGACGGAGGCTGGTGACAAGAGATCACTCCTCGAAGGATTTTGTTCGGCAAACGACATGTACACAATTAGGTATGTGCACAGCTCTTTTCCATCATCAGTTCTTCTACCTAAGCTCGGAACACCCTGGGCATGGTGGTGTAAAACACAGTGATGTCTTCTTTGGGGTCGATATTCTTTAAGATATCCTGTCCTGCGGTTGACCAACCTCACTACAATTCTATAATTAGTACGACCATCTTTACATACGATTCTTGTCACTCCAGATTAGTTCAAACTGCACTCTTGAAACTACTAGCAGTATGCGCCTGACCATGGCTTCAGTGTTAAACAGGACCATATCAGTCCTCTCTATGCCTGGTGCTAACGTCTAGCACGACAGCCTTGTCGACGAACTGTACCACCCTCCGCTGGAAATATGCATAACACACCACCTTGGACGTTAGTAAGCACGCCTAAGAAGACCGGTATGATTGGAACGTTGAAGCTCTCGCGTAGCAGATACCCCAATCAATCTCCCGATAATTATGCAGATTGACGTACAAGTTGCGGAGATGGTTATAGCTGCATTATAAACAAGCTTTATCCATCGCAAACTCCCATCGCCAAGTCTAAGGGTTGTGGCCTCAAAAGGAAGACAGTAATATCACCGTCTGGGAATCGCTTCCTCCAGAACCAAGAATCTCGATATCACACGCAAACTGCTTGTCCTTCCGCTTCGAAGTCCGAGGAACGCTTCGAAACTATGCTAGAAATCTATTCCCCAGGTCTTGGGCCTTACACGGTTCTGATTTGCCTCCTAATACTAGTATTCTACGCTGGTGCTACATGGGCAATCTCGACACTGCGACCACAGCACTTCCCACCAGGCCCTCCCGTTGTCCCAGGGCTCGGCAACCTACACCAAATCCCAGCCCAAAAGCCATACCTGACCTTCCACACCTGGGCGAAAACGTACGGTGATCTGGTCGGCCTGAAGACTGGGGCTGGCAATCTCGTTGTCATCAACAACCCGGACATCGTGCACGAGCTTTTCGAAAAACGCGGGGCCATCTATTCCAACAGACCCATCTCACATATCCTCACCAAACACGTATGGTATGAGCCAGAGGACAAGGCAATCGCCATCCTGCAATATGACGAGTATTATGTGCGCTGGCGTAAGGCGTTCCAGTATATCCTGAGCAACGCCGGCATCAAGAGGATCCTGCCCTTGCTTGAAGCTGAGGCATGCAATCTCTGCCACAGTTTCCTCGACGACGAGGTGGACTACAAGAACATCGTACTGTCTTGGTCCCTTGCAGTGCCGCTCGCCGTCACCCGTGGCCGGCGTCTTGATTCAATGCCGCCAGGTTTTGTCAAGGAATTCTTCCAGACCCAGCAGGACATCATCCAATTCATCATCCCCGGGGTCGCGCCACTGGTAGACTTCTTTCCCATCCTGAGATACCTTCCCGGGTTCCTAGCCAAGTGGAAATCGGAGGCACGACGCCTCCGTAGCGTCGTGACCGAGGACGCGCTGGAAAACGTCCACGATGGCAGGAAGCAGTATACCAGGAGCCTGAACGACTATGACAGCTCAGTCCGGTTTGAGGGTCTCATCGCCAAGATCCTTCGTGAGCAAAGCTTGCCACGGACGACGGAGGGGTCCCGCATGTTCACCGATCTTGAGCTGGGGTATATAGGACAAGCTGCGATTGGTGCAGCTGTCGATACCACAGTAGCCACCTTCGAGAGCCTCATTTATTGCTTTGCTGCGTTTCCCGACGTTCTGAGGAAGGCTCAGGAGGAAGTCGATCGACTCGGGGGAGGCAGACCGCCGACCGGGCAAATGCTTGGCGAAATGAAGTATCTAAGGGCTTGTATATCCGAGGTAAGCATTGCTTCTAGCATAGGTATTTTGACAAGAATCATCTATCAGCTGACAGTGCTGGCTTTGAAGGTTCTCCGCTGGCGCCCAACAACTCCAAATGCTCTCCCGCATACGCTCGTGAGAGACGACCGGTTCGGAGACTACGTCTTTCCCAAGGGAACCACATTCATTGCCAATATCTGGGCCTTTCATCGAAATGAGGATAACTACGAGCGACCGGACTTGTTCAACCCCGAAAGATTCATCAAAAGCCCTCATGGGCTCCGTGACGACGACTCTCTTGAGGCCCCGGAGAACTTGAACAATGGTGGCCGTCGCGGCCTCTATACTTTCGGGTTCGGACGGCGCCAATGCCCTGGCGAACAGTTCGCCTACACCACACTCATGTTAGCTGCGTCTAAGGTCATTTGGGCTTTCGATGTCTTACCACCACCAGGAGGCGTCGACATCAGCATCGAGTCGGGATTCATCGACGGCACGGTGACTGAGCCTACTGATCCCAAAGTTATATTGAAACTCAGGAGTGAAGGTCGGAGACTCCCTATTGGGAAGGACTTAGCTAGAGTCGAAGCTATAGCGAAGGGCATGTTGGGCTGAGACCTTTGTCAGTGGGTGACGACGAACGTCGTCACCATAGGCCGTACCTTCCTTTTACGCTATGTTTATTACCTTACTTAGTTGTTTCCTCCCTCCGAACCGAAGGGAGGAACGTAGTGAAGAACAACAACAAATACACAGAGAAATCATACGATCACCGTATATACGTATAGATACCTACCAACACTGATCAGTAGTCGTAGGTACTACAGATCTATAAGGTAGAAGAGACCGACCTATATAGATTTCCCTACTGAAATCAAATCCTCTATATTAGCCGTATACTATATAGCGAAACTCGCCGCTAGGCCTCCCTGATTAATAGACCCCTAGGCGATAATCGCAAAGATCAACTAGAATCGTTATAACCTTCCCTATAGCATAATATATTCATCACCTTCTAGAAGATATATATCTATTATATATAAGTAAGCGAAATCGATAAGCAATCATCAAAATACGATTCAGCGACCATTGCCTATATTATAACATATAAGCACTAATATCATATACCGATGAACTTACTCCCTATACTAACGAACGGACCTCGGGCCCTTATCCCAATAATAAACCCTATTACCTTCTATAGTATATACCCCTATAACCTTCGCTAAGCCTCTATTATAAAATACCCTACCTGAAATATATATACCCTATAAAGGCTATTGACTATAGCTAAAGAAGAACCTATCCTTATCGGAGGATATATAATTAACGACCTACTTACTAATATGCCGTTCGACTTAGTATATCGCGGCTATATCGATCTAAGCCTTTAGTTTGCAAACCCTATACTAGATACTATAGAAGAATATCTAGTTATACGACTAATAAGCGCCCTAGCGAGCTACTCGCAATAAAACCTCTATAACGATAACCTCTTTATAGTATACCGGGAAGATTTCGCTATATAGTCTATTACGATATTCGAACGATTACTACCTCTATACCGATAATCGCTAAAGAACTTCTTATATAGACGAGGTATATTTATAGGACGAAATAACTAGCTAGTAGCACTATAGCTATACGCCTTAATATAAGCCGAGGAAAGACTACTATAGATTAATACCGAGCTCCGTATTATCCCTTTAGTACTAGAGTCCTATATAAACGACTATCGTATAAGCTTTAAAGAGAACCAACCTCCTATAACCTAGAGCCTAGCCCTAGCCTAACCTCCTATAATTTAGAGCCTAGCCCTACTAGTGATTTAAAACCTAGGCTAACCTCCCCCTCTAGGAGATATACGATAGTCGCCTATAGAACTAGCCTAAGCCTAGCCCTAAGGACTACTAGTATCGCTAGTACTACCGATAGGGCTATTGCTACTACTATTAGTACTACTATTAGTACGACTGCTATCGTTATAGAATCCCTTCGGGAATATAATACTATCTATTAAATAGTAGTAGTAACCGAGATTATTACTAGTAGATAGATAGAGATAGAATTTATATTAGAGGTATATACTATACCCAGCGAATATTTGGAACCTATAACTAACGATATAGCCGATACTAAATCTTAAGTATAACCCTTATAAATCACTTCCCCTATAGTAAGTTTAGAACGAATAGCTAGACCCTACGAAGTCTATATAGTTCGTTAAAACGTTATATAATTTATAGAAGTATTTAGGGGACCTATACGATCTATTACATGATAAGATGAAAATATTTTTCAATATCTACTACTATACTAAGATCCAACCTAATCAATTCTATATAGTATTTCCCCAAATGCTTAAGAATCGTATAGAGATATATTACTTCTACTATATAAGTAGAGCTAATATATTTATAATAGCCTATCTCAAAATCAAGATATATATTAGGCGTGGGAGGATATCGTAGGAAGGAGGGGTTCTGCCTATCGCCGATGCGGCGCAGGCTCGGCGATACTAGCGTAAGGGTGATACTCACCTATAGGTAAGGGGGCATATGCACTACGCAAGCAGATAAAAAGGAGCGCTTAGGCCCTTCTAGGAAGAAAGGAGAAAAGTCAGAGATCAATATATACTTCTTATAGTACTTAGTTATAGTTACTATATGACTCCTACGCTGCTCATATCCCAAGCCTATACTCTTCACTTTACCTATATATACTACCTCTAATAATATACTTCGATATAGACCTTAATTACTAGTATTACTATATAGACTAGACTATAACGATATTTATAAAAACGAGGATATAGAACCCTGATATCAGCCTATATAAGGTCCTATAAACTATACTCGATAAGCTTTAACTATACTAACGAGCTCTAGGACTAGATTATATAGGAGAGGATAACCTATAGATAACGGTTATTAAGGCCTATAGAGGTATGCTAGAATTAGAAATAGCTCTATTCAAACCGGTACCCTTATACGAAGAGTTATTTTCGGACCTTAGATCTATAGTAGAAATGCAAATAAGTCGTATAATATTAATCAATATTATAGAAAACCCCTAAGATCAATACTATATCGACCGTCGATATAGTAGCTGAGTATAATAATCGTAAAACGGCCCTAGCCCTAGCTAAGATTTTAGTAATAGCTAACTAAGCTTCTATCGTTTTAGTAGAAATAACGATTCTTGAAAAAGGCTATAGAAGAAGAGATATTTCATTTATAAAAAGGAGGGGTATTAGTTAATTAAATACCTAGTAAACGAATGACGATCGGCTAAGACGAGCTACCTAGTATAATACGAATACGAGAATCGCGAGGACGATTTTAAGGCTTTCCTAAATGAGTTCGAAGGCTATAAGATTAACGACGAAGAGGAATTCTATAAGTACTAAGAGGAAAATAGCAATCGTAACGATATAGAGGTATATTTCTAGGGTATTAACCTATTAGCTAACGAATCTTTTATCTACTAGCTAATAGGATACGATATCTTTAAGGCTGAAACGACTATTATAGCTAGTTGGTTTATCCTAGTTAATAGGTATAACTAAATCTATTTCTAAGGAATCCTCCTAGATATAGGAGCCTTTATAGTTTCTATAGCTAGGTATAAGTAAGTCCTTATCCTATAATGCTAAGACCTGAGCTATAAGATTACGATAGCTATAGAAAATACCCGAATCAAGTTTAGTAATAGGAAAGTTACTAACTCAGTAGGGATTATAGAGGTAAATACCCCTATCGGAAGGGTAAGATTCTATATTATTGAGATATAGATACTATTCCTACTTTACCTCGCTAATATAGACCGACTCAAGGTATATTATAATAATATCAAGGACGAAATAATTAGCTATAATAGTATAACTATTATATTAGTACTAAGGAAATAGGGATACCTATAGTTCTTCCTTAATATAATAGCTAATACTATCTATTTTCTTATAGAGATAGAGATAAAGAGACTATATCGCTAGTTCAGATACCTAGTAATAGATCGACTTTACTAATTACTTAAGAAGGCTAGTTACCTAGATATCGATAGATAGGCGCTAGCGAATATCGCAAAGGTTTACTACTAATATTAGATAAATAGCCCGGTTATTAGGTATAGGAGGATATTATAGGAAGGGGGGGTTCTGCCTAATACCAATATAATATAGGCTCGGCAATACTAGTATAAGGGTAATACTTACTTATAAGTAAGGGGTTATATATACTATGCAAGTAGATAAAAGGGAGCGCTTAGGGCCTTCTAGGAAGAAAGGAGGGAAATTAGAGATCAATATATACTTCTTACGATACTTAGTTATAATTACTATACGACTCCTATACTGCTTATATCCTAAGTCTATACTCTTTACTTTACCTATATACCTTACTTTTAATAGTTTAATCTCTCTACCTAATAGGGAGGTAAACCGTTGAGTATAGCCCTATTAAAATAGTTACTATATATACTAGGAGCTATATGCCTATAGGTGAATCGAGTAGTATTAGAGCTATATAAATACCTAAAACCTAAGTCCCTATACTTAACTAGGGTATCCCCGAGACGCAAACTATTAGTAGTAGTATCCTACCTAAGCTATAACTAGGCCTAGAAGATACTACGACTACGCGCTAGCGCTATATTGATCAAATCACTAAAGAAAGTAAGGAACTCGACTAAATACTCGAGGAAGAGAACCTCTGCTACGAGACTACGATAAAGAAAGCCTATCTAGAACTACTTAGGAGCAGTAATAACG
Source organism: Cytospora leucostoma (assembly GCA_003795295.1). NCBI lineage: Eukaryota > Fungi > Ascomycota > Sordariomycetes > Diaporthales > Cytosporaceae > Cytospora > Cytospora leucostoma. The sequence goes on along the minus strand of LKEB01000055.1, from coordinate 4,196 downwards.
CCCCTATCGACTACCTTAACCGGCCTAATCATCTCGAGCCTATTACTCTTATAGGCGCTTCTCTAGCCTTACCTACTATAAGTACTAAGCTAGTCCTACCTACTATAGCCGTAGTAGCGCTATTCTTTTACCCTATAGCCCTACTATATCCGATATACGACGGAACCTCGTTTACTAACCTATATATATTCTTCTTCGACCTAGAGTACTACTTTTATATTCAGGCTAGTTAGATCCGTACTGATATAGACTATATTTCCTATACTATATACTATATAAGTAGTGATCCTAAGCAAGCCTAGATTAATTATATATAATAGTAGTAGGTTTTAAGTATTAAGCCCGAAAGCATTTTATAGGCTGAATTCTATAACTTTCTAGAAGACTATCTCTAGGCTAATCTAATAACCCGTGCTCTTATTATAGCTACGATACTCGCGAGTATAACCTAAGGTATATATAAAAGTATATAAGACTTCCTTAGGCACTATAAGAACGCTAAGATAGAGTTACCCTATCTATAGGCCGAAATCCAATATATTTATAGTATCCTCGATAAACTATACCCCTCTATTAGTACTACTATTAATATATAGATGATACTCCCCTATACTTAGTATAAATTAACTAGCTTAGTATAACGAATTAAATCGATATAGTAGCTCAATACGAATTCCTATCTAGAACGATCCTATTATAATTATAGTAAACTTAGGTATATATATAAAGACTATATAGAGCAGGTATAGCTCCTATATAGTAATTAAAGGGCTCCTTATTCCATTATAACCCTTAGCCTAGCTAGCCCTACTCTAGCTATAATTAGAGATTAGAAATATTATTATAATTATAGGGAGGCTAGGTATATAGCTCGTTTCTACCTAAAGGCCTCTAATATAGTATAAGCGCTATACTCTTATAGTATTAATATTACTTACTATTCCTATAGAGAAGCTAGGTATATTTTACCTAATTATCCTTAAAATAAGTATAGGAAGTATAGCTAGAAAGGCTATATTACTATCTAATACCTCTCGGGATCTAATAGCGAGCTGCTTAGGTAGCGAGGGAGCTAAAGGGGCGATGAGTCGTAGTAGCGCTATATCGAGTTTCTAATATAGCTATAGCTCGGCTCTATTTAGAGGAAGAAGGTTAGGATAGTTAATTCAAGAGTAGATAAGAATATTATTAGTCATATAGATATCGCTAAGTAGGAGTACTACCTAAGTTTTACCCCTACTCTAAGCCTAATTATATTTAGAGAGTATTCTATAAAGACCTTTAGCTACTATGAGTTCAATATTAAAATCACTAACGATAACGATATTATAGAGATATAGCGCTATCGCTTTATCGTCGCTAATTATATACTAAACCTAATTATCCTTAGCCTTCTATAACTAGAAATAGTAAACCTAGCGATCGATTAGAGGGCGAAGAAATAGCGATTTCCTATCTACTAGCGCTATCTAGGTACTAGTAGCTCGCTGAAATAATTATAGAGTATATAGGTAGCATTTATAATATAATATATACTATAAGCTAGTTAGCTACTAGATACTAATACTACTCTAGCGCTATACCTATCTATTGCTTATACTGAATTTTAAGATATCTACTCTAAAGAAAGCGCGAAGATAATACTAGAATACTTAGACCTAGACTATAAAATCGAATTAGAAGAAGGAGCATCGCTACTATAGGGGCCGATTTACCCCCTTTCCTATACTAAGCTAGAGGTGCTTAGAAGTTACCTAGAGGATATACTAGAATATAGATAGGTTAGGCTATCGACTAGCCCTATAGGGGTACCTATTCTTTTCATTCCTAAGAAAGGAGGGAAGCTATACTTATATATCGATTATTAAGCGCTTAACTATATTATATATAAAGACTAAACGCTATTCCCTCTAATTAATAAAATTCTTAACCGACTCTCTGATTCTATAGTATTTATAAAGCTCGACCTTAAAGATATATATTACTAGCTTAGGATCTATATAAGCGATAAATAGAAGACTATATTTTATACCCGTTATAGATACTTCGAATATATAATCATACCTTTTAGCCTAACTAATATACTTATAACCTTTCAAGCCTATATTAATAGAGCTTTAATAGGGCTCGTAGATATTTACTATATTATTTACCTTAATGATATACTAATCTATAGCTATAATAGCGCTATATATAAATACTACGTCTATAGTATTCTCGAGCGATTATAATAATAGCATTTATATATTAACCTTGAAAAGTACGAATTTCATATAATTTAAGTCGGGTTCCTCAGGTTTATAATATCGTTAGAAGGTATTAGTATAGAGGAAGAACGTATCGAGGCTATCATATAATAGCTACTCCTATATAGTATACGGGATATTTAGTTATTTCTCGGTTTTATAGGGTTCTACTAGAGGTTTATATATAAATACTCTAAGGTTACTATACCCCTTATAAACCTCCTTTATAGTAATTAATAAGGACCGTTCCGGCTTATGCCTAGTATAGCTACTATATTTAAGCTACTCTAATACCTCTTTATAACTACCCTATTGCTCTACTACTATAACCCCCTCCTTCCGATATAGCTCGAAACGGATATATCGCCCTTTACTATAGGTATAATTATTTCCTAGCTATATAAAGGCCGCTAGTACCCTATTACCTATCGATTAAGGAAGCTTATATAAACGGAATCGTACTATAGTACTAGGGATATCGAGCTACTCGCTATCATTAATACGCTATATAGTTAGCGCTATTACCTCTAGTATCTCTAAGAACCTATAGTTATTCTAATAGATTACCTAAACCTTCGCTACTAGGAAACTAAGTATAAGCTATCTATAAGGGAGCTATACTAGCTTAATAACCTATATATATTTAATATCAGTATCTATTATCGACCTAGGGTACTCAACCCTATAGATAGCTTCTTAAGGCAGCTAGATCACCTAAGCATATACGATATAGTACCGGAGCTATATAAGATTAGCGATTTTATAAAGGTAACCCCTCTAATCTAGCCTAGTAAAGTAAGTATTAAGGAGCTAGCTCAGAATAAGAGTAGTATTTATATCGCGAATATATATATAGGCTCTCCTATATATATAGGTAATATACTATAGGGGAGCACTATAAGTAGAACGAGGGTAATAGTTAGTTAGAATACTATAAGACTCGTTATTAATATAAGCTATAGACTATTTACCTTCTATCATATAACCCTTACTTAAGATGCTACTAGTGCGCCTAAGCTATACTTACTATCAATAAATAATCTAATCTACTAACTATAATAAGGTAATGACTTTATATAAAAGGAGGGTTAGAGAACGAGATACTTATAGGGTATAGGAGCAGTAGAGGTAGGCTAGTAGATCTATAATAGTACCTTATATTTCTAGGGATAGGTATATATTCCCGAGGTTAAAGATATTTATAGAGAGCTATTAGAAGCCTTATATAATCACCCTATTACTAGCTATATAGGTATAACGAAGGCGCTAAAGCTACTTAGTTATAGTTACTTCTAGGATTCGATACTATATTATATAAAAGACTATATTAATACTTATATAGTTTACTAATAGACTAAGGTATAGAAGTACTACCTATATAGTATCCTTATACTACTACTAATACCTATATAGCTATAGGAGGAGATTTCGATAGACTTCATTATAGGACTCCTGCCTTTAATCAACCCTTATATAGGGAAAACCTATAATGCTATCCTTATAATTATCGATCGTTTTACTAAATATACCCTATATATTCCTATGATAATATAGCTCATTATAGGCGCTCTTACTAAGCTCCTTAATATATATATCTTCGAGAACTATAGGCTATTAAATGGAATTATCTCTAATCAGGGTAGCCTCTTTATAAGTAACTTCTAGTTATATCTCTACTTTCTCCTCTCAATTAAGCGCTACCTAAGTACTACCTACTACCTATAGACTAATAGCTAGACCGAATAGTAGAACTAGAACTTAGAATACTACTTATACCACTATATAAACCTAGAGTAGTCTAACTAGGTATAGCGCCTATACCTTATATAATTCGTATATAATAATACTAAGTATTCTATAATTTATATAACCCTATGTCATGACCCACGGTCAAGGTACCAGGGGGCATGCAAGAAGAAAGGAAACCAACATGCGGCACAGCACATGAGA
>LKEB01000054.1:192834-242778 GCA_003795295.1 Cytospora leucostoma | reverse complement strand
ACATAAACCCAGTACACAGCCCAAGTACCCTTTACGTCACCCACGTTGTGTTCATTACATGAATGGGCCGCTGCGAGCGTCCACATAGCATATTGAAGGCAAGTATGCGAGGTTATATCGGAAGCAGGTATGTTATGCTGATAGTAGCACTGCTTGTGGATAATAGGGATAAACAGGTGAATGCGGTCGAAGTATAAAGCGTCCCTTGAGAAAAGGAGAGGATCGTTAGCTATATTCAAGCCCCGTAGATCAGTTCTAGTAATGCTCTCTAGCATTGCTCAATGCATCTGCTTACAGGTCGGCACGGATTAATAGTAGCAACGCTATACCCATACTGCCGAGTGAAGATCGCAGATAGTTGTTTGTCGCTGTGGTGGTAGTAGTGGCTGTAGCAGGTGTAGTTGGTGATAGATCAGGGCAGGGTATGTAGAGGTCAAGAACTTGAACAAGGTCAGGTATAGGATTGATTGTCGGTATTGGAGGTAGTGTGTGCAGGTAAACTCAGGAATGCGGTTTTGATTAGTGTAATGAACACAACATAGGTGACTAAAGAGGTACTTGGCTATGTACTGGATTTATGTCATCAGGAGGTTCAAGGTGTCTTGTGCAATACCGTCCTCTTGTGATCAAGAGGAGATTACTCCTATCATATGAGAATGATACTTAGATTGATCGCTGAAGAGCTAAGAGATATCTATATACTGTGTAGGGAATGTCTTGTTTATATATCCAGCTCTTCATCGATGGATCACTTGGATCAGTACTGATCCCACTGATCTATGGTGTTTGGATCAGTTGGATCACTACTGATCCAACTGAGCCAGTCTGGCTGACTCAGCTTTGTCACGTGACCTAAGTGGGTCCACGTTGCCGTTCCTGGTTCCGTGGTCATGTTGGTTGTGACTTCCCCCATGACCTGCATATCCCCTGGTCCTCAACCGTGGGTCATGACACATATGGAAATGATACTTAGATTGATCGCTAAAGAGCTAATGATACGGTGGCCAGGGAACATGGGCAGGTCTATAAGACTAGGGGACCCCTACTTAGTTTTATTCTTTCCTTACCTTACCTACTATGCTATTCATGATACAGACAATCAATATACGCGATGCCTTTCACATACGCCTGAACAGGCCCAAAGAACCCGAATAAAGTCATCATGAAGCCTTTTCACCTTGAATTACACCTATGAACTCTTGAGCAGCTGGGTCTTGCCCCAGGGCACAGGTCGTGTACCTGTCCTCTGATTTACTAAGAGATGTCTATCTACTGCGAGCGAGTGTCCATGTTATATATCCAGCTCTTCATCGATGCATATACTGAATATATTCTGATGCAACGTATTCAAGGTTTGCTGACTGGTCCTGTCACGTGACCCGGTGGGTCGCGTGTCCCTTTCCCTGTGCTGTGCCGCACGTTAGTTGTTTCCTTACAACCTTCTGCATATGCCCCCTGGTACCTTGACCGTGGGTCATGACAATTAGAAGTATCGCAGGATGTGATGGGTTGTATAGGTAAAGTTAGGATTGTGGTTTTGATTAGAAGTAGCGAAGGATGTAATGGGTTGACCGTCAAGGTCACGTGAACTATGGGTACTATTCGGATTTCAGTATAACAGAATTATATTATAGCTTAGGGGTAGTCGGTCTAAGTATCCCTCTCGAAAAATAGCCTAGGGTCGACCTTAGGCAAGAATCGCTACGCTAGAACTTCAGCCTTTTCCTAATACGAGGTTATATTAGGTATGGAAAGGTATCGGAGGGAAGGAAGGTCCGCTTATCGCCGATGCAGCGCAGGCCCAGCGATATCGGCATAAGGGCGACACTCACCCAATAATAAGGGGTCAGAACCTACTGTATTCTAGTATAAAAGGCAGCACCTAAGACCTTCCGGGAGGAAAGGGGAGGAAGTCAGAGATCAATATACTTCTTGCAGTGCTCAGTTATATAACTCCTACGCTGCTTATATCCTAAGCCTATACTCTTCACTTTACCTATATATACTCTCTCTAATAGGTTACCTATTAGTTCTCATTAGCCTTCTTCAGGTCGAGTATATACGCTATCTTGATAGGGGTAGAATTATATAGCCTTACCTACTTATCGAGAGCCTAGAGTTTCTCCTTATTAGAGGTTGCTTCTATAGCTACGTTTCTCTATATCCTCGCCTTAGCGAAGTCGATACTCTCGTTCTGCTTCTATAAGGCTACTTCTAGGTCTCTTCGCTATAGCTCTAACCTTGCAGCCTGCTATCTCTGCTCTGCTCGCCTAGTATATAGTATAGCATTAGCTACCTCTTTTATTTACTAGGCTGCCCCTCTATTAGTCGCCTTCTTCTTTTATAGATATATTTCTACTATAGCTTAGTAAAGAAACGATATTAGGCTATACTATTCCCTCTTATAGTCCTCTATATTCTCGATCCGACTTAGCTAGGTAGACTCGATTATAATTTAGCTAAGATATTCTTAGTCTAAGAGCTATGAATTAAAACTAGGCAGCTAAGCCTCTTTAGCTTCGCTTTCCTTAAGCTATAAGCTAACTACTTATAAGTAGTAGTCCGAGCCTAGTATATTAAGCAACCCTATATAGGATATATTAAGGATTATATTAGCTTAGATATAATCGATTATTAAGTCCCTCTTAATATAGCCCTCTTTCTAGACCTTTATTAGATCGCTTTATAGGGTTAGAAGCGAGATATTCTAATCGCTAGCTAGCTAGTAGAGCACTTCGACCCTAGGACTTATTTAGTTATACTTATTCTAGATTAGTAAATAGAGATTTATATCTCTAATTAGGATAATTTTACCCTCTAGCCTCGAGTATACTATAAGGTTATAGAGAGCAGTCTACTACTCTTCGGCCTATACTCGCTATTATATATATACTAAGAATATAGTAATAGTCTTACCCTTACTCTATATTATAACTACTACTTAGTCCTTATTAATTCTCCCCTTTTACTTATTAAACTTAAAGCGCATATTAATATAAAGCACTGCTCTACTCTCTTCTTCTTATAAGAAGTAGTACTATCCCTCTTAAGGGCAATATAGACTCTTTATAAAGGTATTAATACCTACCTCCTATATAGTAATAATATCGAAGCGCTTAACTACTTAGTATATTGCTACTATATTTAAATACTTCCCCTATATATTCTAAGTAATAAGATTTATACTTATTGAGTTAAATAGAAGTATATACTTCGTTCTTATTAGATAGGCAATGTTATATAATATAGGTGAGAAATAGTCTTATTCATTTAGTTATATCTACTAAAGGAAGGAAGGAAAGAACTATCTATAGGTTATATATAGGGAAGGTATAGGTAAGTAGGTAATTCTACCCGTTTACCTAGGGCGGTGAACCCTATACTGCCTGCTATATCTAGCAGCTAAAACTCGCTGCTATTTAATAGTTCTAGCTATTTGCTCGGCTTAGGGCTCGATAGTAATCGCTAAAGCATCTTAGCAATGCTGCTCTTTAATAGTTATAGTACTATTAGTTATAATATACTCGCTTTACCTTCCTATATTTGCTCTAATAAGCGCTCTCTCTTTAGAGTAATAATAGTGAAATCGTCTATAATAGTATCCCTCTGCTTAATAGCCTCGAGCTAAGATTTTAGAGCAAGGGTATATTTAGTAAAGATAAGAGCCCCCTTAGAGTATATAATAGATGCTTATTGCTACTTATAAGGAGCTAGCTTATAATATAATAGCAAGTAGGTACTAATAAGGATATATTCTAAAGTATAAATATAGAGGAGAAGAAGTAGTCTTTAGACTACTATATAGCCGACTATATATATATATAGGTCTAGATAGGACCTATACTACTTACTTAATATATAAGCCTTAAGGCTTAAGCCTATAATACTACTAAGTAATCGCTATAGGGTAGTATCTCTATTAAAATGAAATATATATACTATTAGTTAGGCTAGGGTATATAATCGTATAAAATAGAAATATAATTATTCAAAAGGTCTATCTAAGGAAGGAAGAAGAAGTAAAGCTATCAATAGCGTTAGAAGGGCTATAAATAGGTATAATGAAGGCATAAGCAGAACGGCCCTTCTATTGCTTGCCTAAATAAGCCGTTTAAATAGCATTACTATTCCACTTCGCTATAGGCCTATATAGCCTTTTAAATATCTCAATCTATATATATCGTTATAGTTTATATATTTCTAGTTTCACTTATCCCTTGCTACTAGCTAGCTATTTTCTCCTCTTTAATATATATATATTCTATATTTACTATATATTGCCTAGGCTCTATAGAACTTAGCTTTATAGCTCTATTAAGAGTAATAATTATATTACTAGATAGTAATATTAGAGTTATAAGGCTTATAGTTAATTAGCTATAATTCCTATACTAGCTCTTTATTATAGAGCTTCTTTATATCTATTATTTAACTATATTAATATAATAAATATAATATATATAGAATGAAATATATAAAAGGCCGTTTAAGCCTATAGCGAAGGGGAATAGTAATGCTATATAAATAGCCTATTTAGGTAGGTAGTAGAAGGGCCGTTCTACCTATACCTTTACTCCTACCTATTTATAGCCCTTCTAATACTATTAATAGCTTTATTTCTTCTTCCTTCTTTAGATAGACCTTTTAACTAATTATATTTCTATAAAATCAAGTCCTATAGACCTCCGATAAGTGCCCTAGAACTTTACTTTACTGCTCTTATAAGTAGCTTATAGGCTTGCTTACTTGCTATATTAGGCCCCTAGGCCTAGGTTCTAAAACCCTTAGACTTAGGCCCTAGGTTTTTAAACCCTTAGTTTAGGTCCTAGGTTCTTCTACTCTGAAACCCTCGAACTAGGTCCTTAGGTTCCTCTATTCCGAATCCCTCGATTTAAGGCCTTCTATACCCCTATTTAAGCTACTTCCTTTAGCCCGAATAGCCTTTAATAGGCTCAGCTATTAGGTCTAAATACCTAAAACTCCGACTAATATAGCAGTAGTTCGAATCTACTATACCCCTCTTTTAAGCCTATTCGGCTTTCTCGAAGCCTAATTAATAAGCCTATTAGAACCTACTAGGCTTATTAACCTTCCCTTCTTGCAATAGACTGCCTATCTATTCGCCTTACTTTCTTCGGGTATTAGGCCTTCTAGGCGATCCTTTCCCTTTAGGCCTTACCCCTCCTTCTTTCGGTTACTAAACCTTCTAAAGTTAGTCCTCTTAAGCTTTAATAAGTCCCTAAAAGGCCTATTAAAAGGTTCTATATAATAGCTTATATAGTTAGCCTTTAGACCTCTAAATCTAAAGATAATAAGATATTTCACTGCTTTCTTAGCTATTTTATAGTGATGCGGTGGCCAGGGAACATGGGCAGGTCTATAAGACCAGGGGACCCCTACTTAGTTTTTTGTCATTCCTTACCTTACCTACGATGCTATTCATGATACAGACAATCAATACACGCGATGCCTTTCACATACGCCTGAACAGGCCCAAAGAACCCTAATGAAGCCATCATGAAGCCCTTTTTACCTTGAATTACACCTATGAACTCTTGAGCAGCTGGCTCTTGCCCCAGGGCACAGGTCGTGTACCTGTCCTCCGATTTAATAGCTTCTAAGCTATTAGTTCTATACGCTCTATTTTCACTACCTAGTGCCTTATATAGCCCTTCTACCGCCTACCCTATTAGTCTCGCTTTAGTGCCTTCCTTAATACTATCTCCTCTAAACCTCTACTACTATCCTCCTATCCTTAGGCTTTATAGCCTTTAGCTAAGTTACCTATAAGCCCCTATGCCCTATAATAGGACTTATAGTTTTATATAACCTATAGTTAAGGTATTAAAAGGCATATAAGAAGAAGGAAACTAATAGTTTATATAGTATAAAAGATATAATAGGATCTATTAAAGGTTATATAATAAGACTAATTAGTATAATTAGATCTTCTAGATCTTCTATAGATCTAATAGATCTAATACTATAGGATCTTCTAGATCTTTTATAGATTTGATATATCTAAGGCTAAAGACCTAGATATATAATATCGATATTTCTTTAATAGTAGATAGATATTTCTTAGCTCTTTAGCGATTAATCTAAGTATTATTTCTATATAATAGGAGCGAAGCCTTGCTCTCTACTATATCTATAATTTAGCGAATATAAAACCTTGCATGCTTTTAAGGCCTATCTAAAGAGCTAGATATATAATATAGATACTCCCTTAGTATTAGATAGATATCTCTTAGCTCTTTAGCGATTAATCTAAGTATTATTTCTAAATAAGAAGAGTAATCTCCTCTTAATTATAAAGATAGTATAATATATAAAGCACTTTAAACCTCCTTATAATATAAACTTAGTATATAGCTAAGTATCCTTTTAATTACTTATTTTATATTAATTATCTCTAGTTATATATTAGATATCTCCTTTTAACTCTTCTCGCTATACTAAATATATTCGATAAGGTATATTATATTATAATATATTAGGTCTAACTCTTTTTAAAGTTTAAAAGATTTCAACTAAATATTAAAGATTAGAGGATAAGATTGAAGCTTTAGAGAAAAAGCTACTATACCTTTATAAATAGAAGAAGTTATAGTTTAAAAAGATAAAACTAGCTATCTATTATAGTTTAGATAATATAGATAGGTTAGATTATATAAAGGCTAAGGAAGCCTCTTATATAATTACTCTAATTACTAGTAAGGAACCTTATTTTAATTAAAGATTAATAGATCTTAGTTTTTTAAATAGTATAATTAACTAGAGTAGTATAGATATAGCTAGGATTAATCTTAGAGTAGAGTTAAGTATATTATCGTTATAGACTAGTATATAATATATAGGTTTATTAGTATTATCGGATTTTAAGTTTTATATTTCTAAGATTACCTTTAAGTTTATATAAACCTTTTTTTATTATATCTCTTTTATTTAATTAAATAGTCTATAGTACTATTATATTATTATAAGTCAAGAATATCTTCGACTTTATATTTTTATTTATTATAGTTTAGTTTAATATCTATATTTAAGCTTATATAAGCTAGTATTAGTTTAAGAAGTAAAATATAAAAAATAGGGTAAACCTTTATTCTTAGAGGCAAAATAAGTTTATAAGTAATATTATAGCAAGAATCGGTTATATACTTTATTGCTAAAGTATATTATATATATATTAAAGATATAGTAGATCTAAGCAATATTCTATCTATATTAGTTATTACTAGGTAAGAGGTATACTATTTCTCTAATCCTTACTACTTTATTTCGATTAACCTCTATAAATTAATATAAAGAGATACTAGTATTCCGATTCTTTATAAAGCAGTAGCTTAGCTAGTAATCCTAGGTAATATATAGGGTCTAGTTGCTGCTACTATACTAGTTCTAATAGGGCCTCATTTACCTATTATCCTAGTAGGGTCCTTTATTTGCAAGTCTAAGGTAAGTATACTTTTGCAACACACGCGATCTACCCGCCCACGCCGGCTGCACCGGCCAAACCAGGCATGCCCAGGGCTCTTCCGGGTGCGCTCTTTCATCTGGTATCGGTCTCGAAGCGGTGGCTGCCCCGGTTGTGGAGATCTCGCGAGATCGGGTCAAAATCGCACAAAAGTCTAGAAAATGCAAGAGAAACCATACGAAGTCGACAGCAACCTCTCGTGCTTTCCATGCTAGCAAGTCTGGATGGCCAGAAGCGTCATATATACGGCCGTTCTAGTGCGCCCAGGCCGCCTGCGGCCAAGATCACCTCTCCGACCTATCCGTCAGATTTTTTTGCGGCCGTTTTTCGCTGCCTTCCCGGCGACGGCGAGGCGTGGCATCGTTATATATGAGTCTTTGGGCGCCGACAAAGGCTAAGGTAAGTTTACTTTCCCCCTACTATCCCCGTATAAAGAAAATCCCAAGGAATTAATAGTGAATATACCGTACTTTCACTATAAGCGTACTACTCCCCTATAGTATGCATCACTATGCTACATGTTGGTTATTTCCTTATAACCTTTCGTATGCCCCGCGGTACCTTGACCGTGGTCATGATACTCTGTCATATAAGTATATATAAATAGCCCTGCCTGCTACCTCAGTTCCCGGCTACGCTTGTCACTTCAATGCAATGCTCTTACTCATCACACGCATGCCATGCGCCCTGCCCAACAGATAGCTTCACCTCTTCTTCTTCTTTCTTTAGACAGACCACTTTACAGCAATTGCATTTCATTCGTACGATAGCACACCCCTGGGCTAGCCAACAGGTTATATGTTTGCATAGATATGTTTACATTAAACAATCTATGACACATGGCAGCCTTCAACGGCTAAAAGTGATGTTTCCGCACTGCACTAGGAGGGGATGGGACTCTGTATTGAATACGAACTGGTCCAGGCTTACGACACTCGGGTCAGCAAAGGTAAGGTAGGTATACTTCAAAACCTCAGCAAAGAAGAAGCTAGACACGTCACAGCGGCGTTAGCATCAGTCATTGACAGACAAACGAAGAGGGAGCAAGTGTTGACACTCACGAGTCCAGACTGTCGCTCTGACTTCCTCCAAAGGGCATGTTGACATTGTTCACCGTGGCGAAAGCGACGTCGTTCCTTGCAGTGTTGTTGATCGCCAGGAAGGCTTCCCACACATAGTCAGCCCATCGCTGATCTCCCGTGATGCGGTACGCGTAGAACCAGCTCTCGATACTCTCCGGGAACCCTGCCCACTCTTCATCGCCATCCTGGATGAAGTAGCCATATTCCTCGGCCCATTGCCGCGACGCAGCGTCGACATCGCGATCCGAGTCAGCGGGCTGGGAGTCCGTCTCTTCGTCGTACCATCCCCAGTAGAGAGGCCCCAGCCCGGTCAGGGTGGTGTTATACGTCTGATGACAGCCGTCCGAAGCTGCGATGCCTAGATCACATAGCGCTGGCATGTCCAATCTCTTGCACCCGAGAAGGAAATTGCCCCCAGCAAAGCAGCTGTAATCATCCATGTAGTCCGTGAGCGTGCCGTTGTCGTCGAGCTCCGAGATGAAGGTCAGGCCGGGGAAGCTGTGCGGGTGGACGGCAAGATAGCTCGCTGTGCTGTCTGCGGCCTCGAGCCAGAGGTTCTTGTACACGGCTGTGGTGTTAGTCTGCTCGTAGTGGTAGACCTTGATGAGGTATTCGAGGAACGAGTCGACTTCGCTATGCCAACCACCGGCAAAGTTCAGCATGTCGCCTGAGGTAGTGTCGAATTGTGTCCCGACGAGACCCGGGTATACCGGCTGGGGGGTCGGGCTCACAAGAGGAGCTTCGCCACGATCAACCAGCTCACGGTAGGTGGCATTGCCCGTCAGGTCGCTCAAGCGGTACCACTCCAGGATGAAAGATCCCGCCGAGGCTGTGTTGGTGCTGTTGTAAGTCACTCCAGTGGCAGAGATCGTATAGGTGCCCTCGACTGGCGTGTTACTCGTGAAGTTGACATCCGCCGAGGCGATACCGCTGGGAGTGTTGAAACCAAAGGCAATCTTATCAGCCAGACTGGTAGCCTGCGCAAGCAACGCATCGATCTGGGCGCTTTCGTATCCAGCCGTCGGGAAAAGCCCACTCTTCAACAGATCGTACGCCGATAAGAGACCGCCTACATAGCGAATGTTGGTGTCGAAAATCTCCACAGGGCCACCATTAGCCGTGGTGGTGAAGTCAATAGTCTGTATGAAGTCGAGTTGCTTCGCCACGATTTCAGTCAGGTTCATGACGACGGCGGTGTCAATGCCGTCCACAATTGTCACGCCCCAACCATACCAGTCATCATTGTATGACCTGGACAGGGGCGTGAGCTCGTCGTGACCAAAAGCATACTCGACATATGCATCCCAGGCGTAGAGGTAGGCCTCCTTGACTGCAGCAGCACGCGTGGAATTGCCCCCGGTCCCTGATGGGAAGACGTGTTGGATGGCCTTGCACGCAGGGTGAGTCCCATTGCTGACGGCCGTGGACGACGGAGAGACGGAAAAGGTCGAGGTCAAGGTCGCGTTGGAGTATCCGGACAGAGAAGTCGTGGCTGGCTTGTGGTTGTATGAGGCCACAATGGGACCGTCAGACTGGGTTACTGCTGGTGGCGTGTGGATTGTGGCCGTCCCAGTGACAGCCGTGTCGACGGTGGGTGTTGAAAGAGCGACATTGGCGAGGAGGGAAAGAATGACAAGTACATGTATGGACTTGGTAATGGTAGCCATCATGCTGATCGGGGATAAGAAGTAATGCCAGAGGGACTCCAGGTGTAAGAAGAAGGGTGGGATGCCTCTCTGTGACTACCTCGCCATACCTTTCCATTCATATATGCCCAAGAGCAAGGACAGACGGACCATGGAGTCCGTCCATTATTGACACCTTATCTTTCATCCACCATCGCAGCAAGGAACTGCAACCCTCCGTGGATCATCGACATGAACTTGGCCATAATGTCACATACGTTCGGTGCGCGATACCGTGAGCAATCTCTGGCAAGAGCTCCTATTGGGTTATTGCTCATGCAGGTACAGATAATGGGAAATTAAGTTCAAGGGGGGATGTAGTCAAGGGTTCACTGAAACGCCGAACACCCGTCCGGGGTCCGGGGAAGCAAGAGATCCGATGCTGATAAGGCGGGTATGGTACTGCATTTTACATGAGCTGGATGGGCATTGATGTTGTAGGAAATCGGGATATCACCACTGATCAAATCGGATCCGATTGCATATCTCAGTATGTACACTGTAGTCTGTAGAAGAGAGAGATCATCTTCCCTCATATGCAGTATATGATAGGGGCATATAAAGACCGTGGCACTTTGGAGACACCTGGACATCTATCAAGTCTGAATCCGGGGGTACTTCCATCTTTATCCATAGTTTGCAGATCAGCAGAGGTCTTTCGAGTGATTGTTCATAGCAGACAGTGGATGCAAGGAGCGTGCCATCCAAGCACAGGGCAGATGGTTTTGTTTCTTCCCAATAGTAACGTAGACCTGCAGCTGGAAGACGTTAGGACATCGGTCGCAAGACTCGTGTAAGCGTCAGCTTCGACGACTACGAGGTTGTGATCTCCAACATACACTCAGCTATCCACAGTCGTCTGCAACCTCAAGAGAGCTGGGCGTGTGCCGGCACAAGGGCGAGATGGGGTCGAGGGTATGGCGGAGGAAGGGTTGTTTCTTATGGACAGGCTCGACAGCCTCGACAACCTCGATAGAGCAAGTGTTTCTTGCGAGGGGTGGATCGTCGTCGTTGCCGTCGTCATTGTGACTGTCCTGTCCCTGTGATTTCCTCTCTCGAAGGTCGATATCATCATCATACATTGGCTGAAATGTCGAGTCGACGGTTGAGAGCCAGCGAGACATGTGCTCTTCTTCAAGTTGCATTTCCACTTGCAATTGCACTTGCACTTGCAGCATCACCAATCAATCGTGTTGTGTGTTATGTTGTCTGGCGTTATCTTGCACGGAGGCCCCCTTAACTAGAGTATAAGAGACATACCAGGCGTAATACCAATATTACTATGCATCTATACGGATCGATATTATTGTAGCTTGCGATCGACATGAGGCGGTATGTCACCCTGTTTCTCTTCAGCCCTCGGCAGCTCGACAGAGACAGAGACAGAGACAGAGAGAGTCCTGCATGTTCTGTCGACAACAAGCTACTTGGTATACTGTCTCTGTGTGGCCGACGGACATCAAAAGGTTGTGCGTGACCGTGCTGTTGCATTTTCAGTCAAACAACTTCTTTCTAGGCGAGCCCCATGGCAAGAGACTGAGATTCGTCGCGTCGATGAAGAAAAAAAGAAAGAAAAAACGGGGGAAGAAAAAAAGGCGAAGAAGCAAAAGATAAACATGCAACACCGGGTATTCGCTGGTCGTCACCGACCCAACTACTAATCCAGCCCTCAGTGGCTTGACTATGGGAGAGCGGACGGGATCCCGTATTTTCCACTGGGTGTGGTCGCATGTACCTGACTGTACTTTTTGGTGCTTATGTCCCTGGCAGGGGACTCCAGCACCCAGCGCCCAGTCCAGGGGTGTCCACGGGTGCTGCAATACGCTATCTACAGGTACCTACAGGGACAAAGGTAGGGCCCCAGGGACCCCACAGCGCCCCCCAGGCTCCCCACCCACCCACCTGGGCATTTGCATGTGCAGCGTCATCCGTCTGCTTGCTGCCTTCTTGTTGACCTTGTCAATACACACATTCCACCTGCAGTCCCATTCCTCCCTTCCATCCCGCCTCTTCCATCTGTCACGTCGCCGCAGAAAACAACTGACCACGCTCTACGGCATCTCTCGCCATCTCTCGCCATCTCTACGCGACCAAGGAACCACTCAAGCCGAGGCCCCTTGACTCCCTCGCTTCCGACCCGTTGTGTGCGTGACTCCGCGGCCCCGCGACCCCGCGAACCCGCCCACCATGGCGACAACAACGGCCTCCCCGTCGTCGCAACCTCTACCTAGCCCATCCCAGTCGCCAGAGACGACAGCAAACACCAAAGCGGCCGTGCCCCCCAACACCAAGACTCTCGACGACCTGTCCTCACCCCCCTCATCCCCCTCGCCCCCGAAACCGAAGCGCTCCCTCCGCATCCTCTGCTTCGGCGACTCCCTCACCAGCGGCTACTCCCAGCTCGGCACGGTCGAACATCCCTACTCCGCATCCCTGACCCGCGTCCTCTCGACGGCCTTCCCCCGCCTGAACATAGAGGCCCACACCGACGGGCTTCCGGGCGACGCCGTCGTCACGGGGCGGTTCCTCGCCCGCATCGAGCCCAAGTTCCTCACCAAGGGCGGGGGCACCCCCTACGACTGGACGGTGATCCTGGGCGGGACCAACGACCTGGCGTACCAGGCTACGGCCGGGGAGATATACAGGGCGCTGCGCGACTGCTGGGACGTCGCGCTGTCGAAGGGGGGCCGCGTGCTGGCCTGTACGATCCCCGAGGCTGGGGTGCGGGGGAAGATTGGGGAGCGGGCCAAGGCGAGGAGGGACGAGGTCAACGACCTGATAAGGCGTCATAAGCAGGAGAACTTGTGAGTCTGGGCTCATCCGTTCCCCCTCATCCGGCTCCACCCCGACCGCCCACCGGATGGGGGCAGCGATATCCAGTTGTTGTACATATGTGTGCGTCGGGGGCTAACATGAGATGCGCCACGGCAGTTTCGTCTTCGATCTCGCCTCCGCGATCCCCTTCTGGTCTCTCGCCGACGCCGAGCGTGATAAATACTGGGACGACCACATCCACCTGACGTCCGCGGGCTACGACCTCATGGGCGACAAGATAGCTGCCCACCTGGTGGATCTCATCATGCCGCCGGGGAGGCTGCAGCCACAGACGAACGGCGGACGGACAGCCAAACGGCGGAGGTTCTTCAAGGACGATGACAAGGTATTTGAAGAGGAGGTCGGGGATGACAACCTGCTCGACCAGGGATACTACGTTGTCCGGAGGAAGGATTTGGAATGATGGCGCTGCTTAGCATGTGATGGTAATGGGTTTGGCTTCATTGGGCGGCATGGAGATAGTGGGCTCCATACACTTGACTGATATAACAGCACGGCGTTGTGTAGAGGATGCTCGGTTTGGAATTTGCATACGCGCGCATCGCGCGGGTTGTTATGTGGTATTAATTCGACATTTATTCGCTCCGTTATCATATCTTCATGCATGGTCTGTTCAGTCCTTCGCAGCAGCCAAGGTACGGTCTATCGCGGGTCTATGGATTGCCCCCTCGTAAGCAAGACGGTCCCTCCCAATCTCCTCAACCTCATTGTTCGCACGCCCTCACATCCTCCCGGCAGCCTAGACCACTAGGTTCTCGGAGACGAAGCTCGGCTGCTCCTTGTGCAACTGCCCAACCACGTGTTCGACCTCCTCCGCCACGCCGAGGACGTGGTCGTCCCACTGACGGATGGACTGGGGGTCCTCGAACCAGATACACCGGTCGATCTGGTCGATCTTCCCGGCCAGACGGCCCTGCTCGATCATCTTGGCGGTTGTGTCCTCGGCCTTTTCTCCGTCCAGACCCAGCAGACCGCCCAGGGCGTCCAGGTCGATGTTGGTGTACAGCCGTGACGCGGCGAGGAGGTTGTGCTCGACCATCGCGCGCGCGAGGACGGTGGACCCGTCGGCCGTGGTGGCGAGCTGGTGGGGCTGCAGGCCCTGGGCGAACTTGTCGACCTCGGCCGGGTCGATGAGCCGGTCGAGGAACATCTTCTCGAGTATGCCGAACTCGTCCAGCCCCGCGGCCCTCTCGTCCTTGTACAGCCTGCCCAGGGCGCGGGAGCGCGTGGGTCCCGCGGGGGCGAGGATGGCGCACTTGATGGCCATGGCCAGGGTGTGCAGCCTCTCCTCCTCGGCGATGGCGCTGCTGAAGCTGATCTCGTGGTAGGACTGGCTGGCGGCGAGGAACTGCCTCTTGGCGTCGTTGATGCGTGCCTGCGAGAGGCGGAAGTGCAGCTGCACCGTGGCGTCCTGGATGTTGTAGATGACGTTCTTGAGCTTGTTGAGGTACGTCTCGGCGGCGGTGGAGTCGTCCACCTCGAGGTAGTCGCGCACGATGCGGATCCACACGCGGGCCTTGTCCTCGTCGCTCACCCGCCGCTGGCTGCTCTCCAGGGGTATCTCGGCCAGGACGCGCGCCGCCTCGGCGAAGTCCTCGTTGGCCTCGTGGCCGTCGGCTATCAGCTCGCGGATCTGGGCGGCCTGCTCGAGGAAGGAGGAGGATGCGGTCGGGGTGGAGTTGAGGATGTCGAGGATGTGGGTGCCGACATCGACCCAGAGGTCGTGGTCCTGTCGGGCGCGGAGGGTGGTGATGAGGGTTGTGAGGAGGGCGCGGGTGTGCACGATACCGAGGGACTGGGCGAATATCTGGTCTGCTATCGTGGTGAAGTCGGAGGCTGACTGGGCTTGGGAGAGGGCGTTCTGGAGGACGAGTGCCTCTTGGGGTAACTGCTGGGAGGCCATGGTCATCAGATCAGGTGGAGGGTTGCAATCGTGGGGAGAAGAAGGGGTTTGATTGTAAGTGGGAGAAGTGTCGAAGGTAGATTCAGGTGATTTAGTGTTGTTGGATCAGTATTGTTTGTTTGTTTGTTTGTTTGGTGGTGTAATTGGTTGTGCATCTCCAAGGTTCACATGTGGTTTGTGCCTGGAGCGTTGAAGTGTGGAGCTGGAGCTTCTACAGTAGAGCTTTGATAAGCTTTTGATAAGCTTTGATAAGATTGGATACAGCAAGATAAGATAAGATAAGTTCCCACTAGCGCTAGAGGCTAAAGGCGGGGCAGCGACCCCACCTGGGCAGTATCCTTGGATTACTACACCACCACGTGACTACTAAGTACCTATGTATATAGTATCTCTATCCAGGTATTGAATCCGGATTTACTTCCCAGTCTCCTTCTGCCACCTCTCCACCTCTTCTTCAACATCAACTCCGACCTCAGCCATAGCAACCGTGTGCAACTAGCTAACCTCTCTCCTTTTTTCGCTTCGTACTAAATACTTTTCAGACAGTGATTCATCCAGATCAGAAGTGGGGTCCACGATGCCATCACGAATCAAGGGCTTCCGCAGTGCATGCATTACCGCCAACTTCACAGGAGACCTCCTTAGTAGAACGTCCTCTCCGTTCCTCTCGCGCTGCTCTTGAAAATGGCCAACGAAGACAAGTCACTGCAGCAGTTGTGCTCCCTGTGCCTGTTTCTCGGCCACAGAGACGAGGTTTCCAAGGCTGCTTCGATAGCAATGTCTCTTTACAGCATGAGTGCTTCAGCCTCGGCTCCCTCCCGCCTCCGGATGGCTATCTTCGCCAGACTGTCACAGTCTATGTTGTTCCCCCGAGCATGCCACTGCGGTCTCTCAGCTCCCTCGGCAATTTTCCAGTCATATTTGAGAAGAAGATGACACAGCGCAAGTTTCACTTCGTGGACGGCGAACCAACGCCCGGGGCAAGCATATTTCCCGTGACCAAAGGCTATGTGGTCTGGAGATGTCGTGACGACCTGAGCCGTCTTCGTTTCGTTGTGTTAGCGATATGATTGGTATAATGGGTAATGGAGTGAGGAGTTATCAAGGTGAGAGGCACCTACATTGCGCTTCCCAGGTTGCTGTCGTAACCTGTAGAACCGGTATCCATCGTATTCTTCTGGGTTCTCGTACAAGGTAGCGTCCCGATCTCTCGGAAAGATCACAGTGGTGCTGCCACGCTTGACGTGGACGCCGTCCGAAAGCGTCGCATCTTCCATGACCTTTCGCGACATCGCCCCTGCAGGCAAATGAGCACCGTCAGCTGGCTGTACTTGCATACCCGTACCATCACCACACACACAAATACATGCACAGAAAGGTAGAGAGGGGGCTAGGAACTGATCGGAGTGAGCACTCACCAACCTGTACCGGCTTCAACCGCTGACTCTCCTTGATAACGCTGTCTAACAAGATCATGTCATGCAAGGCGATCTTACTGATCTCACCCCGTCGGCTCAAGCAGTCAGTAACCTCCTCCCTCAACGGCTGCATTAGCTCTTGGTGCTCAGCCAGATCGAGCACCACCTGTGTGAGCAGGTCTGCCGTCGTGTGGATCGCAACAAACGACATGCCAAGCTGTGCGGCGGTGGGATCAAACTCCCCGCCGAGTCTCATGTACTGCTCCTGGTACCACTCCAGCGCGTCGTTGACCTCCAGCTTGACACCCTTCAGCTCGGCCTCGGCCCTGGATCGCTTCCTCTTCTCGAGCTGGGCATCGATAATGTCACGTGCTCTAGCTTCGAGGTCACGCAAGGCCCGGCATCGTGGCAGGTAGACATTTGCGAGGGGCCGCAGCCACATCGGCCAGGTGTTCAGGTCGTTCCTCGCCAAGACGAGCTTGACGGCGTGGTTCACAGAGATATCGATCCAGTCCTTGTCATGGCACATATCACCGCCCATGAAGACCAGAGTGCTGAGGCGCGCAATAAGGTTCAAGATCAAGTCCTTGGCAACCATGTCGTGCCAGACTGTGCTGTCGGTGATAGAGTCCCTTAGGGCCGCGTCGGCTTCTCTGGATAGGGGACGGGTAAGCGTGGGAATGGCGCGGTTGATATCTTGCTGCGTAAGGACCTGCATGATCCGGTTAGGCTGGTCGAAGACCATCATGGCCCGGAAGCCCGGTAGCTTGTCATGGAAGGCGGTGGTCAGGATGGCGTTGAAGTTGAAGCGGTGGTCATTCTTGATCTCGTTCACGTACCGCGGGGGCAGGACCGTGATGTCTCGAAGTTCAGAGGAGAGGACACGGAAGGGCTGGTCGGGATACTCCTCGTTGCCTTTGTGCAACAGATCCCAGCTGTGCATGTCATACTCGCGTCTGGTCCGGTCGTCGGTGAGCTCAAAGAGCCGCTTCGGGTTGAGGGTGGGGATCTTCTTGTGGCCATTGGTGGAGGACGAACGTGCATGGAACGAGATGATAACCGCCAGGATGAGGATGGCTGCTATGGCGTAGGGCACGATGCTGACGGCCAGGTCGGACAAGAGGGGCAGAGCCGGGAGTATAGCTGGCAGGGAATGGTCGACACCATCCCAGCTGATGTTGAGACGAGACGGCGCTGCCATGGTGTCTCTGATGGATATAGCCTAACAGCTTCTGAGGTTGCAGTACTTCTCGCAGGGGTCAAGGACGACGTGTTGGAACAAGCTCAGTCACCTAGATTGTAGGGGACTACGGATACCAGTCATCTCGCGGAAGCACTGTGGTCGAACCAGTCAGTCGGTAGCACGCATCCTCTTTATACACATCAACACCATGCCACTTGCAGCAGCTAACCTCAAATGCTTATTGCCATCCAGGTGGCAGTGCTGCAACGCCTCACGACATGCATGTCAGCACGAAGACTTGGCTCGAGTTATGACCGCATCTCTTAGCCTGCTTGCGGTGTTTTCTTCA
Organism: Cytospora leucostoma; assembly: GCA_003795295.1. Taxonomy (NCBI): domain Eukaryota; kingdom Fungi; phylum Ascomycota; class Sordariomycetes; order Diaporthales; family Cytosporaceae; genus Cytospora; species Cytospora leucostoma. The sequence continues at coordinate 224,843 of LKEB01000054.1, read as the reverse complement.
TGGCAATGTGACATGCAAGCATTGACCCGGAAATAGTCACGAGGCTCGCCGGTATACGAGTAGGAATGCATTCCCCACTTTGATGGGCCACGCGATGGAACGTTCTTTGGTGATTGTGTTGCAAGGAGGGCTACATAGTACCTAGCCGGGCTTCCTAGACTGCACTCCCGTCGGGAATATGAACAGGTGACTTGACAACTTTGAAGGCCGGGACGACAATTTCCATATGTTACTCAGATATGCGCTCGCCAAGACGCGAGGTCCTCTCCAAATTGATTTGGAATAGTTAATTAATTAATTGTACATTGTATAGGTGTCGAGAGAGGGTAACATTCAGACTTCTTGGCAGATTCATCTTTTGTGTGCAATAATAAGTCGTTATGAAGTGTTATGTGTCGTTTTGAGTCGCTATGAGTCATTTATTGAACGGGTCCAGATGTCAGGTTGCCCGGAGGGTTTGGGAAGCAATATCTAAACACAGCCAAACCATAGCCACAACCAAACTGTCACTTCATATAGCAAAACCATACCAACTCACAAGCTCTATCTGTTGAGTCGTCTTCAATCTGACATGTCTGGGATCATACCAGCGCTAGGAGACCAAAGTCCTCGAGGAAATATGGGAACAGATCCTACGGGTCTTGGCCCACTTGGATGTATTATGATAAGTTTGGCCCAGTTATATACCTTTTCATCAAGGCTACTTGAACAATTTGATTGGTGCTACTCGAATCGCGGTCCGGCTCTGAATATAACGGTATAGATACATATTGACACACTCTGTAAGGTTGTGGAGATATCCAAGGGTAAAAAATACTTTGAAGATATTCCAGATGTAGTCAATAGTCTTAATCCTACAAAACGACTGATATACAACGTCTCCACCCTATCTATAGCTTAGACTTGACGACGGCAGCCTCTTCCCACAGTCCGGTCTCATCCAGGTTGGGCTCACCGTCGTAGATGTCTCTCTCGACTATTCGAGTATTTACCTAGGATGAAATCAGCATGAAATCGTGAGAGCGATAGCAGAGGGACAACGGTAGAAGGCAATATGCTTCGATAGGTGGTTCGGCTTACGAATCTCGGACCCAAAGCATCCACGGTGCCGGCGCCCAGGAGCCTCATGGCGGTTTCCACCTCGGCCTGTAGGACTGTTTTCGTTCCTCTTGTCAGCAATCAAGGCTTCATCATAACGAGACCGCACTATAAAGCAGGAGATGAGGAAGCAGAACAAACTCACTCTCAAGTGTCCTATAAACACCCTGCCACCCACCAGCACCCAGTCCCCAGAGCGGCGCCCTGCCGGTACCCACCGCCTTCGCACCCAGACACAGCGCCTTCACCACGTCCGTGCCCCTCCTGATGCCACCGTCCACCCAGATCTCAAAGTCCTTGCACTGCAGGACCTCGGGGCAGTACTTCCGGACCTCGAGCAGTGTGTGTATGGCAGGCGGCGCGGTATCCAGGGCCCTCCCGCCGTGGTTGCTCAGCAGCACGGCGCGAACGGTACCGGGGAACTCCTTGGCGTACTTGTAGGCGAGGTAGACGTCCTCATGCGTCTGCACGCCCTTGAGCACGACGGGGAAGCCCGGCGCGTGCTTCGCCAGCCAGGGCAGGGTCGTCTTCCATGTGAGATCGGCAGCCGTGCCCGCGAATAGCTGGCGGCCCACACCCCCAGAAGCACCCTGGCCCCCGACGGCCGGGTAGTCGACCTGGCTGGGGGCGGGCGCGCCGCTGTTTTCGAGGCCGTGCTTCTCGTCCATCTCCCTCTTCCCGGGCACGGCCGCGTCGAGGGTCAGGACGATGAACCTGTAGAACTCCCTCAGCCTCCCGACGCGCGCCAGCATGGCCTCGCTCTTGCGCCTGTCCGTCTTGACATACAGCTGCCACCCGAAGACCTGCCCCTCCCGCGCGCCCTTGACCACCTGCTCGGGCGTCATGGACGAGTTGTTGCTGATGATCTGCGCCGCGCCAAAGTGGCCCGCCGCGCGGGCTATCCCGGCCTCGCCGTCCGGGTGCGCCAGGCGGGCCATGGCGGCGGGGCAGACGAAGACGGGCGTGCGCACGCCGAACTGCCCCAGGAGGGTGGTGCTTGTGTCGCACGAGACGCAGTCGACGAAGACGCGGGGCCGGAGGATGATGTTGCGGTAGACGGTGTTGTTGTACGTCTTGCTGAGGAGGTCGTCTGCGCCGGAGAAGTAGTACGCCTTGCATTTCGGGGAGACGAGGCGCTGGGCTACGGCGGCTATCTCGTCGAGGTTTAGGAGGTGGGTCAGTGGTGGTGGGGTGTATTTCTCGAGGGAGGTGTCGCTCTTCTGCGCCGTCTCCGGCCCGTCGTGTGTGGTGGGCGTGGCGGGTGTTGAGGCGGCCGCATCGTCGGTCGCTGGTGATTTGGCCCGAGCCAGGCTGTCCGCGTTGACCCTGCCGAGCTTGGCCTCGGGCTTGAGGTTCTCCTCGATGGTGCCGGGCGGGTGGATGGGGTCGTATTCATCTGTGGCGTCCCTGCCGGCGAGCTGGAGGATGATCTTGGAGCCGCCCGGGTGCTCTTCTATGAAGTCGGTCACGTCGTAGACATTGCCGTATAGTATGACCCAGCAGCTATCTGGGGAGGTGTGTTTCGCAACTGGAGAGGAGAGAGAGAGGAAGAGAAGTGTTAGCAATGAATTCTTGTGTTGAAGTGGCCATTGTGATATTGGTTATATATCCGGACAAACATGGACACTCAATGGGGACAATCCGTACTTGCCCTCTTCTACCGTGAACTCCTTGGCCATGATTTCTTTTATAAACAATTTACTCGAGATCAAAGATGCGGGACAATCACTCAAACAGGCACAATACAGGCAAACAATGAAGACGAGAAGGCCGACATGACACTGGGAATAATAAATGGCGAGCTCGGCTAGCTATGTTGCATCAACATTGAGAGACACTCCCGAACGCGAGTGACTTTCCGGCGATAACACTATGCATAATATATGCATAATTATGGAACCTCTTTGTCCCACTTCCCCAGAACAGCGTGGGGAGATGAGCAATTGACGCTGGCTCATTCGCTGAGTCGCTGGAATTCCACCCGAGCCTGCGTCGATCACTTCCGCACATCGGAACACACAACATATTATCGTCATACAGTCACTTCAGGGACGCCACCGGAGTGAGACTTGCCGATATAATCTGTCGTCGGCGAATTGCTAAAGTGGCCAAAGACTTGGATTTCCGGATCTAATCATTGATTTGATGAGTACGATGTTGGTCTCTGGGTAACTTGGGATTCTACTACGGCTGGGTGAATTACTGAGATGATCCACGGCTGATCAATTGAGAAGCTTTCAAGGAACCGATCTTGATTTTAACCTGTGCCATATGCACAGAAGTTTATTGCATATGTCTTACTGAGGGAGATCAATTGCTATCTCCTCGATCGATTCTATCAACAGACTCTGGATGTCTCCTTCTGTGTCTCTCGTTGACCGCGTTTGAATCCGAATCGGTATCGTTCAGGAGCCGCTGATGCAGGCACAATAAGCCTGTAAGTATGAGCGGAAGAGCACTACAGCGCCATCTACCCCATCGTTATCTGAGGCACCGGGGAATCCTCCTACCTCTGGTCCGGGCCGGTAGGATGTCATATCAACAACGGTGAAAGACAGCTCCGCTGTACTACTGGTCTATATGCCATGCGCCCTTCCGCGTGTACTTTCCCCATGTGGAAGGCTTCTCTGATATCCGGATGTGTCATTTGTCTGCTGCGCAATGATACCGTTTCCATGTATGGGTACAACTCGACAGTCCCACGGACGTCATCTCTGGTAGATAAATAGGGCCGTCCCATGCATTGCCTTTATTGAAATAGAATTAACAACGACCAAGCAGTTCTCGAGCGTCCAATATCATGTCGAGTGCAGATATACAAACTTACCCCGAGTCGGCAGACTCTGCCATCAACAGGCACAAGGAGAGAGGTGAGATCTTACATACCACTCCCTTGACTCCCTCACCGACAAGGATACACTCACTGACATGCAAATGCCAGCTCACTACGACGTCGAAACAATCCACTCCATCATAAACACAACGCCCGTGGCACACGTCTCCTTCATCCCCGACCCATCCAACCCCAAGCCCGTCGTCCTCCCTATGATCGCCCGCGTGGGCACATTCCCAGGTGATGCCGAACCAGCAGTCTACATCCACGGCTACGTCTCAGCCCGTCTTTTCCGCCCGCAAACAGGCCGCTCTGAGCCTGCAACCAGGGATAGCGACGAGGGCCTACCAGTGTGCATAGCCGCCACCAAGATCGATAACCTGGTCCTGGCACTCACGCCCTTTAACCACTCCTACGACTATCGGAGTGCGGTTGTGCACGGGGCCGCAACGCTGCTCGACCCGGGCACGCGAGACGACCCGAGGAATAGGGAGGAGATCATTTACGCCATGAGACTCATCACGGATGGCATTGTGCCTGGCCGGTGGGAGAACAGTCGGGTACCGCCTGATGAGGGCGAGATCGCTTCGACGAGGATCTTGAAGGTTAGGATTGATAGTGCGTCTGCGAAGATTCGTGCCAAGGGGGTGAGTGATGATGCGAAGGACTTGAAGGATGATGAGACGACGGGGAGGGTCTGGACGGGTGTTATCCCTTACGTGGAAGTGTTAGGGGAGCCTAGGCCGGCTGAGTCGAACAAGGTTGCTCATGTCCCGGAGTACATCTCGAGATATGTCAGGGAACACAACGAAAAGACTCAGGTTACTGGCACTGGCGGGTTGGTCAGTAGGGTCTTAGGATCGCTATTTGGACGATGATGTCCGTGGCGTCTTAGGATATATTTGGAACACGCACACATACTTCTACAACGACTCTCTTCCTTCGATGATACAATCCAAACTATGATCATGACCATCTCAACCTGACGCAGTCATCGACTTGAAAGATATATACACCTGCAGAGCTCCCTCGACGCTCTGTATCAGACCGAAAATAATCGTCAGTACCAAGACCAAGATGGCCACCCAGAAAGTGTACCACTGCACTCGATTTCTCCGATCATGCCACCACTGTGACATTGTTCTGGGTTGAGCCTCGTCGAAGACTTGCTTGAGCATCACCAAACGATCTCTCCAAACTGTGAATGTCTCTATCTGCCGGCGGTCGTCCCTCAACTGTCCGCATTCGATGGCCTCAGTGTCCAGATCTGTCGTCGTGTTGAACCACTTCCGTGTCTCTGTGTCATATGACGGTAGGAGTAATGCAAGGGTCTGTAGAGTCTCGGTAGCCACACCATCGGGTAAGAGGGACTCCGAGGTCCGTCTCTGGCATTCGAGAAAGGACGCGTGATGGAAAATGTGCACTTTCGTATTGTCATCTGACATGCGCAGGTGGTCGGCCAGGTTGTCCGTCCACACTATCTCCAGTCCAGCAATTCGGCCCAGGTTGCGTGCGGTGAAGTTCTTCTCCCGTTTGACTCTCTCGTGACCAAGAACTGGAGGCTGCCCGAAGTAGTCTACCAGATGCTGCCGCAGAGACCCTTGCGTCCACATGATCTCCGTCCGGCCTGAGAAGCCATGAGAGAAAATGCCGCACCCCATCATCAGGAGCAGGTTCGAGACCAAGTTTATGGAATCCTCGAGCAGCTCGTCCTCGTTGTCGTGTGGTGATGTCAGCTTTCTGCGTAGATCTTCTTTTATTTCGGTCCTTGTGAGGCCGGCTTCGAGTTGTGCAGCAACCTCGACAACATCCTGCTGCGTCCTAAGGGCTATGTGTCTCCCGCCATCATGGATCGCGTATTCGCACTCTCTGATGTAGTACTTCCAAAAAGAAGCCAGGTTGAAATCCAGGCCGTTGGGTCGCTGCTTGGAGCCGCTGCCCAGAACATGTTCGTCACCTCTTGCCTGGCCTACGCATCAGCAGTTACAAGGCTTAGCCCCAGCATCATTGAGGTCTTCGTAACGGCGCTGGCCATGTCAATTATCCGCGGATTACCTATGTGTGAATCAGAGGTATATTTTTCAGCTCGAAATCATCACGCCTATCTTACGAGACCTGCTCCCAGGTAGCGGTGCTCCGTTGATGAAGATGAATCCCCAGACTGTCACGTCTCGCATGTCGTCTGTGTCATCGTTTCGCGATGAGGGCATAAAATCCATCATTCGCAGAGCCAAGGAGCGAGTGTCTTCTCCCAATACTATCACCTGGCTGGATCCCGAACAGTCTATTGGGAGACACATCTGCAAGGCCGGAAGGGATCATATAATATGGGAAGCAACCGGACCGGCCCGCGAGGCCTTCAACAAGATCGCTCCGAGCATAAAAACATGCCTGGAGGCCGCCCTGAAGCCTATCTCTAGCAGCAGAGTTATCTGGTCGATATATATATGATCGGAAAGGCGAGAACCTCAGCAGCTCCATCTATACTATTCTGCTGTGAGGTCTTGGAGTATCGCCGAGACGTGCGAAACCTCATCAAAAGTTGCCGGATCTTGGATGAATACCCAGGACTAAAGACTGGTCATCTCCCAAGGCCACCAGATTTCCCACAAGTGGTGCCTCTGGCAGAGGTTGATGACTGGCAAGCTGTCTACGGTAGTATTTGGTTGTTGGCTCCACAATCCCAAAGCGCTTGTGGCTCGCGGATTTTCCTCGCTGCAGATGGAGATATTCCACATGAAGCAAGCTCCGCGAAAGCAACTGTAGGTGGGGTCATTCGGATCGGAGACAAGTATTACTATACAACTGCAGCACACTTCCTGCAGCCTGGCTCAGTATTGCCCGGAGGATACGAGAACCCACCCTTGAAGAAGATACGATGTCGAAGACGATGTCTTGAGCTTGGACGGCAGCGATACTACAGACACCACAAGCACTTACTGTGAAGACGACACGCATGTCGCGCCTTTCATGTCCGACAATCACCTTCGGGATACATCTCGCGACGAGTTGGGGCAATTGCAAGAGTGCTTGTCTTTCGAGCATTCCCTCCCTGGTCCTGCAGAGCTCAGGCCTCTTGGCAGGCCGTTCATGACTTCAATGGACATGGAAAGCCGGAATGCTGGGCTTGACTATGCTTTGATTCAGGTTGAACCGACGAAGAATACCCTACTGAATCTCATCGACGTCGGAATCGATGGTCATCCAAACATCGAAGTTCGGCACGTTGTCAAATCACAGCCGCAGGATGCGGGAATTCTCGCGGCCACTCCTCGCGGCACCCTCAAGGGACAAATATCAGGGACCCCGTCTTACTCATCTACACCGGGTCATCGTACCTTCTACAAGATGTTGAAAGTCAGCCTTGATGGGTCATTGCAAAGAGGTGATTGTGGTACATGGATCATTGACGCTCTATCCGGAGGCCTATATGGCCATATCGTTGCCGGTTCGCCTGGTGACGGCTTTGCGTTGGTAGCACCCTTCGCGGATATTTTCGAGGACATCCACCTTAGATTATCTCAATCACCCTGTCTTCCCACACCCAGGACTCGCACAAAAGGCACGCCAGCCACCGATCTCCCAGTGGAAACCAAGCTTCAAGCCGAAGATATCACCAGGACCCCACGAGAGCTTCCGGAATTTACCACCACGACCTATATTATTGCATCGAAACCAGGTGGTACCAATACGAGATCGAACATTTCCTCTGAGTATGAAGGGCCAAACTTCGGGCCATACACAGCTCTGCAAGAAGCTGGTGTTTTACCTGAAGTATCCATTGAGCTCTGGTCCAAAGATCTCTGCAAGGAGTTCGGGCGTTTCCTGACAGAGAAAAGAAGATACCAGCTAGAGCAAACGCGGTGTAACCCACAATTCACGGGAAACAACGGGAAAAGCGTTCGCGAGGAGGCCGCAGACCCGAAGGGAAAAAGGGAAATGGCAAGCGTCGGACCCATGCGAGCACCCTCAAAACACGGTGCTCTTCGGCATCTTCCCCTGGTCCCATGTGCTCCAGCATCTAGTGATAGGATGGCACAGGCATTCCGGAACCAACTGTTCGCGATGTCCGAGATTCCAAAGAGATGGGATAACCCGATGCTGCTCCGGGGAGCGCTAAAACGTATTGATGTGCACAAGATATACGCCGAGGCTCGGAAAGAGAGTGGCATTCTGATAGCTAAGGCTGGTAGCAAGTTTAGTGGCCGCGCGCCTGCTTGGGGATACCAGGACTGTGTCATACGAGCGCTGGCGCGATACTTTAATGACGGCTTCTTCGAATGGGTCTCCACACCTTTATGCGAATTTTGCAACCCGCCGTCAAGAACCGTTTTAGTCTCTCGGACAGAACCGACCGCAGAGATGATCGCCAAAGGGGTTGGTAGCATAGACCAATATCGGTGCTCAAACATTCATTGCGCGGCCTACGTTGATGTCCCTCGCTGCACGGACGTTTGGACTCTCCTGTGCCTCCGTCGAGGCCGCAGTCGAGAGTGGGCAGATTGTCTTGGAATGCTTTGCCGTGCGCTTGGCTCGCGTGCCCGAATCGTGTGGCAGTCCAGCGGCTCTGTGTGGACAGAGGTGTATAGTGCGCAGCAGAAACGTTGGGTTCACATTGATGCAAGTCAAAAGGTTTGGGATAAGCCACTGACATATGCGGAGGAATGGGGCGAAAAGATGTCATACTGTATCGCCTTCTCCGTAGATGGAGCTACAGATGTTACACGGAGATATGTTCGGAAGTGGGATCACTCCTGGCGGAGGAATGTATGCTCCGAAGAAGTCCTGCTTCACATCCTGCAGGAGATCAGGGCTGAGAGTCGCAAGTCCAAGACGAAGGAGGAGAAGCATCGATTGGACAGCGAAGACTCCGCAGAGGCTATGGAGCTTCTAAACGGTATTGTAGCGCCTCTTACCTTGGAGCTGTCAAGGCTTTATACAACAAGCCAACCCCTTCCAGGAGAATCATCGACAGCCGTGGCACGCAATGAAACGTTGACCTTGACACAGTCGGACACGCTCGCCTGGGATGTATCCGACGCGTCAGAGCATGGTACAGGGGCCAACCTTCGTAAGTATTCAAAACAGACACAAGAATGAGGAAACGACACTGACATCTCTCTCCCAGTGAGCGATGTTGCTGGGGTAGATGCACGAGCGAAGGGTAGACAGTCTGGAACTGACGACGGCAATTCAAGGGTTTCAGGCGCTGATGAACGGTAGCGGCGCCGGGGGGTTTCCTATCAACTCACAAAACTTACATTTTCTTCCTGTCTTTTGTCTCATATCTCTGCTTTAACCTGAACGACTTAGCTGTTAGCATAATCCTAGGCCGTAACTCCCAGATTGGAGCAGATGACGAGCTTCAAACGGTCTGGTCATTGGTCTGCTACAGTTGTTGATATGCGAGAGTCACTCTTTGTAACATGACACGGTGGAAAGACCACCGTGGTTCGGATAAGCTAGCATACCGTAATCTGAGAAGTCTAGTCTAAATTTCGAAGTGAAGGGTATCGCTCTATGTCTAAGCCGTTGAACACAAGAAACCAACAGGAAAGGGAATCCACCCATACACAGAGAAAACAGTAGGAGCATGAAAGCGCGAATGCTCGCTCGAAACAGACGGTTTCCTGGCACGCCGTGTCCTCTACACCTTCTCATCATCAATTACCACCGGCTTGTCTCTCCAGCTCAGCCATGAGACAGCAATGGCCAGCTTCACCGCCCCAGCGATCCACAACGCAGTAGGCATGCCCGCCCTCGACCGCTGCAGCCAACCGCCCACGATCCCACCCAGGATCATCAAGATGATGGCGGCCAGGCGCCTGTTCCGCTTCACGTTCTTCCCAATAGGCGCCAGGATCATGGGGTCGGACAGCAAATCACAGTAGAGAGACGTCAGCACGTTGGTCGGCACCTCGTTGAAACCCAGGACCCGGCTGGTGACGATCTGGCCGCCGAACTGGAACGCCAGCAGCGACAGCGGGGCCAGGCTCTTGGCGTTGGTCTCGAGGGTCTCGAGGATCTCGTGGTCGGCGGCGGAGCCCAGGCCGGTCATGGCGAAGGCGGGCGCGGCGCCGCTCTGGCCCAGGGCGGCGGCGGCGAGGATGAGCAGGGACTGGACGAGGAAGGAGAGCGCGAGGGTGGCCTTGCGCCTGGCCTGGATGTGGCGCGTCTGGCTGAAACAGAAGCAGCCGGCCCAGAAGGCCGCGATGGAGACGAGGGCCTTGAGCCATAGCGTGGAGGAGCCGTAGGGGAGGTGGGAGGTGCCGAGGGCGAGGAAGATGGTGTTGCCTGGGAGGGGGGGGGTGGTGAGTAGGGTATGACTCAGAGGGGGGGGGTTGTCCAAGCTCAGGTTTGGGCCAGAAGGAGGAATCCCTGGGACTGTTGATGACCTACCCGTTTGCATGCTCACGAAGACGCTGCTGGCGTTGAATGCCACGCTGTCGCAGAGGCCAGAGACGAAGCAGCATGCCAGGACAGGCAGATCAGAGTGTGCTGGGTCAATATCATGGCGTAACCTCGTGATGATGCCTGGCCTGGGTGTTGGTGCTTTCGCTTCCTGGGGCGCCGCCGACGAGTCAGATGAGCCCTTGGCGCTCAACACTCCCGCCGTTGCGGAGGGCGAGTCTGTCGACGCTGGCCCTGTCGACGCCATTATGAATTATGGTCTTGTTCTTGGATATGTAGTGAAGAAGTGAGGATAGCTTTTTTCTTTTTCTTTTCTGTCACCTGCAACAGTGTCTCGGGGCTTTTAAATGTGTCATCGGAAAGTGTACCCCAGACCGAAAAAAAAAAAGGAAAAAAAAAGGAAAAATACGAGGGAAAAAGTTGGGGGCAAACGATCCACCAGAAGAGTCCAGATCGAATCCACCGTGTTGCTACTGCGCCGTTGGCGTCGGGAATGGCTGCTAATCCGTATCACCCGTTTATTATTTCATTTGTAGTACTGATGAATAATCTCTGTTCGAGGTTCGACTGGGGGGGTTCATGTTGAGACTCTTCATCTTCGGGCTCTATATGGGGATTTCTCAATCGAGCCTTGACAGGTTCTATTCTACGGACTTCCGGTGGCCCTGAGCCAGGTTATCCAGTGTTGTACACATGCGCGATCCCCCAATGTACAGTACAAGGTTAGATTCACTGCAGGAACCAGAACCAGCCCCATCCAGGCGATCGGGTCCGCGACGTCAGGGATTGGATGACGCCATTGTGGCTTGAGATTTCCTTTGTTTGCATACCGGTAGCTCATGATAACGCAGTACGCACGAAACAGGGAGGATATGCAGTATATTACATAGTATACATAAGTAACCATCTACTGGGTCTGCGTTGGGCAATCAAACAACTTCACGCTGCCCGAACATTTCATCAGTCTGGACCCGGGCCTCGTTCACCAGCACCCTGGGGCACCCTGGGTGACGCCTCTTCCTTCGACGATGATAGATATTCTTTCAGCTTCTATCTTGCCAGTTGTAGATTTACGAGAGTTTACCACAGCGTTCGAACATGCTTTCAGATCGTCAATAGAGGAAGGTCGAGCAATCCAACCACAACTTGGTTGCAGTCAAACTTTTGTAACATGGGCACCTGGGATGTCGAAGGTTCGGTCAACATGGGCCTCAGTGCACAGTAAGCTACTATGTCGAGCTCACGTAATCAACATTGCCATCGAACTGTCGGAAACATACAACAATCAAGTGATGAGAATTATATTACACATCCAGAAAATCGTCATTGGCATTTATAGTGGTTGGTTCTTCAGGCTGGCAGTATAGTTAGAGCAATCCATGTCTCTGGAGAGCCTCGTGTAAGTGCTAGTCGGGGGATTTAGCCTTGTTGACATCGACATGTATGCACTACTACATAGCAGGTAATGTGACAAAAGTTGCACTACCCTGACAAATTCTTCAGTCATACGTAGACTACATGTACGCTTCAATGGTCCCTCACTTATATCCAGTTTGGCAACTGTATTGACTTCAGGTTTCCTTGGAGGCATCCCAATAAGGCAGTGTGAGTTTCAATGGCCTTTCCCCCAGTACTCGCTGGTGCAATGTGCGCGCGACCTGGGCGGAACCGCATCTGCCTTCGAAACCTTGGCCAGCAACATGTTGATTCACTTTACAGGTGATGAATTGGTGTGTTTCTTCCAGGTCGCCCCCGGTACTCATATGGTCCACAGTGAGGAACTACAATTCAGCCTTATGGGACCCACTTGTACACCTCCTACTGCCAATACCACAATGTAGTAGTGGTGGACCGGCTCCACTTATCCTCCATAAGGTCACATGACCACCCTTGTTCTAACCACCATCTTATACACCAACGGCCGCTGTGTGGATGTAGCAAAAGGGGCGACCTCATTGGATGATTTATTCTCTCTTAAATACTTGAGTTGCAAGCGGCCTGCTTCTGAAATAGACTCAGGAAATACAAGTTTGCATCAATTCATCAGCACACAAACAAAGAGAAAACATGCGATGCAAGTGGGGCGGTCGAGCCTGTTAATCACTTCTGGATGGTTCCAGAACCAATTTTATATGGTAGCTATAGAAGCTCATCCAGGCACCTATGAAGATAGGATGGCTTGAAGCTGAATGAATTGACAGACCCGTTCCCAGTCAAGTCAGGTGACTGGATACATATATCCCAAAACATGACATGGACGCGCAGGCCAAAGGCGATCAGCATGTGCATCGAAGTATCGTCTGCTTGAACATTGCACTCATCCGCCTTGCAAATCGTCGACGTAAAATTCGTTCTTTCCATGATCCTTCTGATACAACAAATGGAGAGATTATCAACTGTATCCACGAACAAACACAACTCTCCAGCTTGAAATGACCGTCATCAGAATCGATTCCTCTTGAATCACTTCAAACTACAGTTTCGTAATCACGATTGCACGTTCACCCTCACAGCCCCCGAATTCCTATCCTACACCTAGAAATCATCTGAAGCTCGACCCTTGGCTTCCACAGCTAACCTCTGGTTCCAGAGATTGGCGAATTCATATATATTGAATAATAACCCGAAGTTTCATCAGATATCGCAACAGACCTGGCCAAACCACAGCCACCTGTCCTTACCGAAGATCTCCACACAGCTTTCTGACAACCCACTCGTAGGAACAGTCCCACCACACCTTTTGTTTTTTTTTCTTTTATCTTTTTTCTTCTTCCAAAACTAGCATTCTGCACTCCCCAGACAGCCCAAGATCATCAGGTTCAGGACTGCCTCTGATCACCACAGAGGTTAATATTAGGAAGCTGGGGATCTCCAATCTCAGAATGAGAGAAAATGATATTAACAATGCTATAAGACTGGTTTGCCAATTCGCATGTAACCTTTTATGGCACCAGAACCACACCTGAGCACCTAATACCACCGTGAGCATTAATAAGAGCCGCAATCCATCTCGGGGCCTAGTGACAGCCTCATGTATTCCTCGTGCTCATGACCTTCCTATCCACGAACCTCGTCCTCAGAGGCCTCATCGCCGGAATTGTGGTCTTCTCCAGAACAGTGTCCAGTGGTATCACCCGCGAAAGCTTCGAGAGGTTATCCGGTATCATCAGTCAACTTCCTCAAGGGGGTCTCTGGATAGGTCTCAGTCGTCCGTGTTCACAGCTTCGGTCAAGCTTCCAAGGATTCCGATGGAAATCCCCTAATCGCCCAACTCCCCTTCATCGCCCAACCTTCCCAAGAGGTACTTGAACAGGTCTCGGTCGTCCGTGTGCACAGCTTCGTTTTCAACCCACTCCTTCACACTTCCCATAGTGTCCTCATCGACCAGGCCAACCCGCGCGCCATGCTCTATCAGCATGTAGATCACCCGACGAATCTTTTCAGCAAATTGGCGATCATACCACTCCTCCGTTGGATCAATTTCGTCTAAAAGCTGCTCAAGGGTTGAATCAAGATTGGGATCGACCCCTTTTTCGAGGAGAAGTGCAACGGCTTCTGGATTGAGATACTGTGATCCAGTTCTAGTGGCAATGCTTAAAGCGCAGCGGAGGTCTTCCGGCAGCTGTTCAGGATCAAACAATCTCTCGTGGATATCGAGTCCGTCCTCGATAAGGGTACGCAAGAAGACGGCTTGCTCTTTGTTCCACTCATCGAGGGATTTGGGCCCGTCAGGCACTGCGACCGGATTCCACTGATAGTTGAAAGACTGGAGGATGTCATCATCATAGACCTTGTCCTTAAATTCCATATCATCATCTCTCTGATCTTTAAGAACATTCGACGGTGTAGCTCCAGCCTTGAGTAGGCGTATGGCTGTCGCTAAGTTGCCATATTTATATGCCCATACCAAAGCGGGGCGATCTTCCAGGTCCGGGTAATCCAGTTCAACACCGTGAGAGACCAGGATTTGGATCACAGCCTCCGAGTTCCAGGATCGGGAAGTAAAGTGGAGGGCCGTACACGACTCCTCGGTTTCCATGGATGGGTCAGTGCCCACGTCGATGGCATGCTGCACAAGCTTGTCAAGGCCGGAGGCTGCGGCGCTGTGGATCAGGGAATGGTGATGCAGAGGCTTGATGTGTAGGGCTTCGCATTCTACATCACAACACAGATTGAGCGGAGCGCCTGCGTGCAGAAGGATATTGGCCGTCGACTCGTGTGCTCGACACATCGCATGATGGAGAGGGAACCACCGTGGTATTTGACCCCATGAGGGCTTGCCCAACGTGGCATCGTGCAAGCAGTCGCATAACTTGTATGATGCCGCTCTCAAGTCCGCACCCGACTCAAGAAGCAGAGCAATCATTTCGTTGTCGCCTCTGAGAGCTGCATAGTGAAGTGGGGTCCCGTATTCTTTTCCGTCACTCGGACGGAAGTCCCGGTGCCCGAGGGATTCGCCCTCCTTGAAGATAAAATCCAGTTGCTCACGAGTCTCGCCACATCCAGGGCTGACGGTATTCACCATTGCGCCTGCGGCAAGTGCCTTTTGCGCCCAGTCAAGTCGACCTTGCTGGGCAGCGAGAATCAGGATGGAGGAGCGTTCATACTCGATGTTGTGGAGGAAATTCGCACGGGTAGCCTCTCTCGAGAAAGCCGTGCAGACTCGAGCGGCCTGTGCTAGGTCGCGGCATTCCAGGCCATGTTCCGTAAAAATCTTGCTCAGGATCTCAGGTGGGAGGTCGGTGATCTGTGCCATTGTGTCGTTCAAGGCCGAAGATAGAAATGGTCAGAATGTGTTGTCGAGGCTGGTCGGAGAAGGACCAGAGTATGTCGCTTGCAAGTGTATGGAGACAGCGAGCCGATCCAACGGCAGGCCAGATTGTTCGTGTCAAGATGAGCGCTTCAAAATGGTGGTTTCGAAGCTGATGTAGGTTGGGAGCGCTGGAGACTTGCGAAAGGACGGCAAATCATGAGCTTCCAAGAGTCGCGTCAAAGCCCTGTAGAGGAAGGTGCGCACAGAACCCTTGTAGACTGCACGACAGATTTAGAGTGTAGGAGTCCAGCCTTTGGTCGAAGCAGAATATAGAACACCCTGGGGCAGGTGGCAAGGTGAACAAAGGCTGCTAGAGTTATCAACTACCAACGCCAAAGTCGTCGAGTGCAGTGGAAGGCTGAAGTACGCGTGACGCGGGTGCAGAAACTGGGCAAGAACGGCTAGCTGTTGAGCTGTGTACAGAGACTGGTCTGAAGTCAAGAGGTCAGTGTGGGTGCTGAGTAGCCAGAGGCATCGGCGTGAAGTCCAGTACAGGCGCTCGCATTGCGGGTATATGTGTGTTTCCCATGCGTCGAAAGAGGAGATGGCAAAGCGATTGGGTGACTTACAGCACTTTCCCGTCGGTCTGTACTATTATATGTACTGTTCTTCGAGTACGGTTTGATATCGCCAGGCAAGTGTCAGGCAGCTGTCAGTAGAAGGTGTTGTCCAAGCTGGGGCTTTCGCGCGGGTTTGTGAGTGGACTAGGTGTCAAGGCTGCAGGATGTAGAACAGTCGGTGGTCTGAATGGCGGAGTCTCTACCGTTGTAGGAGTGCTCAATAGATATTTTTGTGCGGTATTTGTCCTGGGTGGACGTTTCGAAGGTCACCAAGCAATACCAAGTGCTTATATGAGCACCTGAGTACTTGGTACACATATGTACTTAAGTAAGTACCCAGCGATTTTTACAACCACCTGGGCGATTCTAGACAAGGTATGACACGTGATAGACTTGGTACAGGCTGTGAATTACGAACACTTCTTTAGGTATAGGTACTTGCGTACTATGGAGGTAGGATACGTACATACATGAGGGGCTCTTGGTGGTCTTTCTGGACACCATGTCCTGCCCATATTGAAGACTACTTGGTTACCTATGTGATGTGGGCTTCGTAGAAAGATGTGACACCTTTATGGTGGCACAAAACAAGAAGGATAGTCTACTTGCCCTTCTAACCTGAACTTAGGCAGTGGAAGACACCTGGGCAGTCACCTGGGCAGTCACCTGGAGAGGACATTGGAACAGTCATGGGGCTTTCAGTATGTATCCTGAGCTCTAACACCTTCTCACCGCGATGTCTATCATGCCAACCAAAATACAGTGATTGCTGCTAGGTATTGTCTTTGCACAAAGAAAAGCATCCATCAATGTATATGGCGCTAGGAATCATGGCTGCAGGGCTTCATCTCAGGAGCTCAACACCAACCCTTCTGAAAAGGTCCTCCAATTGCGACGGACAAATTTTCAATGAACTCCTCGACCCAAACCCATGATTCTACAGGCTTTCTGAGGGAGAAGCGAGCATACATACCCCATTTTCAACGCCATAACGACGGGGTGAACAGTTGCACATGTGTTGTTCTTGACTCCTCAGTGATAATCAAATGAGTCTACGCCAAGCAAGATCCCTTACGTGCAAGGTTCAGGATGAGGAATCACGGTGTAGGGAATCTAGAACCATCTCACACCGACTGACTGCCTCTGTAGCTCTGAAGAGAAAACTCCCCGTTATGTTGCTGTATAAGGGGTTTTGAGCGGTCCATCTTCAATGCTGATATGGTGTAAAGCAATATAACCGAAGAATTAGATCACTTGTCTGCGTTGTCAACAGCCAAGAATGCTACTCCTCGCCGATGACGGCCTTGAAACGGCCAATATACTCGTCCCAGATAATCCTGTTTTCCCTCTCAGATAGCCACCTTTCGAATTTCTCTAGTCCTTCAACATCTTCCTTCATATGAACCTCACTCTTGGGCCCACCGACAATTCGAACAAACTCCCCCAAGCCCAAGACACACAAATACATGGCGACATGGCGACTTACCCCCAAAGCTGCGGCCACATCACCTATGACCTTCGACTGCAGGATGTCCTGCTTCTGCTTCAGCACCTTGTGTGCCTGGAAGATGATGCCCTTGGACGCACAGAACTTCCGCGTGTGGATTTCCCAATTGGTCTCTGGGTGAAAGCGAGCCTGGACGTAGGAGGGTTTGATGTCCACAGCATCGTAGAGCTTGGTGAGGAGGGAATATGGGATGTTGGCCACGCCAAGGGCGCGGACGCGGTGGGGAACGCTGTCGAAGGGGCGAAGGGTTATTAAACTTCCTGATCGAGATGTTTGGATGATTCAGTCGTCCTTGGAGACGATGGATGATGATGTTGCCCAAGTTTGCGTTATTGGCTATACTTCAATGTTTTCCCGTCGTTGCCTGATCCAAGTAGGTCCTAGGTGCGCTCACATGCAAGACTTGGAAAGTCCCATCCCGAAATCTGATCTGGGCAGCTAAACAAGGAAGGGAACCTTATACAGGAACTCACTATGTAGACATGATACGCCAAGCTGTCAGGGTATCTTCGAAACTTGAGAATGGTGAGTGCAGAAGAAGCGAGTCCAGATACACCAACTCATCACTGCTGGAGTCCAGATCGGCATGGTGTTGGAGGTTCCGCAAGGAGGTCTTGATCGACGTGTGCACCTGTTCCTCGATGGAGGATTGTACGTCGTAGGGCGCTGTGTCCGGGTCCTGCCCTGAAGGCTTGGTGAACTTTGTCTGAACCTGATACGAGGACCTGCATGTAAGCAATCCTACAGTCCCCTCCGCACTCCTCAATGAGGACTGTGTCAGCTTGGTGGTTGAAACATATGGCTTACCCAAATCTGGCTGCGATCCTTCAAGCCCCCTTCGGCAAAAGCATTCCGAATTCCCTCACCTACCAGGTCCTCCCGGTAGTGTCGGGGCTGACATGCCGTGTCGAAGGCGGTAAAGCCTGCGCGGACAGCTTTCAGAACTAGGTCTGCTGTTTCATCCTTTTTCCAGGCGGTGCCGTATACAATACGATGCTTCTGTGGCAACGCTTCTGCCATCGTGACGGTCGAAGTATGTGACAAAATACGTAGTAGTAGCGAGATTCTCGATATACAGAAAACAGTGATGTAAAGTTGACGGAAATGAACGACTAATGTCTGTATATTTGCAAGAATTGTGGCGCCATTGCTACTTAAGTAAGGAAATCGGACGGTCACAGTGAACTCTTGATAAGGCCGGCCGGGAATAACCCATAACCATGGACTTTGTTTTGGGACATGGGATGCCTGGATGCTTCACGCGACCCACCATAATCCCCCTACCACAGCTGAGTTTGGTCAACTGGAGGAGGGCAATCTGAATGAGCCATCCAGGCGCCCGTGGACCCGCTCTTGCTGACTTCCCAAGCCACATATGTAGCCAGGAAGGAGGAAGCTCCCAGCTGTCTTGGAAAATTGTTCCCAGTGTTGACCATTCGGGGATTTGGGAGCCTTAGCACCCGTCGCTCACATACCTTCGAGCTACTCGTGCCTCAATCATACCAGCCATTGATGTGTATTGTGTGTCAACCGGCACCGAATCATTGTCCACCCATATTACAGGTTACGTCAATGATCTATCTACCTACTTACCCAGGGTAGGTAGGTAGGTATGTAATTCCAGGTCGGCCCTTGGTAAGTTGTCCCAGCGAGCGCAGCACACTTGGTTCACGGTATCGCACTTGTCATGTAGTAAGCCAACATTTTGATTGACGCCTCCAGGGCTCTATCATAAATTTAAATAGAACATAACCAATTGCAGTGAAACGAGTGTCCTAAATTCCTTATAAAACCACATAGCGACCGCAATCAACGAAACATACTCCACAAGCTCGCAACGCTACCCTCCGTGCCTAAGCACACTTGCCATGCTTCTTAATGTCATGCAGGCCATTATGGCAGTGGATCTTGTCGCTATCAAGCGTACAGCTTTGGATCGTGTTGCCATTGGCGTCCTGCAAGGCCTGGGGCTCGTTGTTGCTACGGTTTTCTGTCAGCCAACTCGGTGATCAAGACTCAAGAGCCTCCAAATACTAACCCATTGCAGTTGGCAAGCTGCCAAGTACCGCCAGCCAGGGTGAACTTCTGATCACAAGGACTGGTGTTCAAGGCGGTGAGCGTCTGAGTAGCGGGGCAGGCACTCTCGCCCTCGACCCAGACCACCCAGTGGTTCACGTCATCCGAGGTTTGAATCTGCTCGCCGTAGCCAACCTGCATCGTCTGTCTCTTCGAGAGGGGCGAGGCCGGAGAATCATGGCTCAAGGGGGTGGCCATGACTGCTCCAGAGGCGAAGAGAAGCTGGGTGAGAGTGGTGAACTGCATCTTTGAAGAATAATTTGGTCAAGGAAATTGATGTTTGAGATGATTTTGTGTGACTAGCTTGTTGGTGAGGCTGGGCGTCGTAATGGAAAGATTGATTTGATTGAGGTCTTGGGAAATCGTCGAGAGCCAGATGAGGGAGATGAAGGCATATTTATATTCCGTCGGGCTTCCATTCTTGAAATCGTTCAGACGAAGCATTGCGTATACAGATCATTCCAACTGTCTGTGACGGCTCTTCGGCTCCCGGAATTCAAGAAAACTGTGGCCGTACAGGTGGCCATGTGTCAGGGCCGTACCTATAAAGTGACCATACTCCTATCATCAGCAAGTTTTGACTGCAATAGGACTTAAAAGTCGAGCTTCAGACCTGGTATTACTTGCAAGGCAGCGTTTCGAAACATGTCAGCTAGACATGTTTCGTCAGTGCCCGAGACATGAGAGTCATAGGTTTTGAAGAGCCGGTATACATGTGCACGAGGCCGTATATGAGCCTCTTTCTCATAGGTCTTGGGTGGGATTGTGTAATACTTGGTTCACAGTAAGCGCTAACAATGCCGCGTATCCGCCAATTCAACTATTTCCAAGGTTATTCGGGTGGTACTGCCCGTAGCCTTGGTGCGACCAAATTTACCTACATGGGTAGGTAATGTTACTCTTGAGGGCTCCCGTAAGTGGTTCAAGGATAATGATCCATGCTGCGCACGAAGTGGCTCTCTGATGGCCCAGCTATCATATGAAGGCACAGGCATGTCTCTGGTGGCTCTGTTTAGCACGAAACAAGTCGCACGAGGAGGTGGGTTCAAGAACACGAAAGATGCATCAGGCGGACTTATCAATTGCTTTGCGAGGGTATATAGTAGTTCTCAAGGTGAGATATATATGTAAATCTGCTTGCCCAGGTGTAATGGCCTCCAGACGCCCCGCTAGAGCTCAGTTCCAGTTGAGTATTGACCGTAGCCTCAGAGCTACAACTTCATCGTAATGGGGCGCATGGAGTATTCTACACGTATTTCTCTGGAATTCTTTGATCCTTTCTTCCCAGTATAACATCTTGGTTTTCCACAGCCACTCGCCCTGGGTCTCAAGCTCTATTTGGATTTTGTCTGTGGCGACAATGCTCCCGGTATCAGGACGTTGTCCTAACAGACGACTTTGTCTCCATGCCATACCACTCCGTTCTGGTATCCATAACAGAACGACAGCAAGAAAGACAATAGCGCCAAAGAAAACGAAGGTCCAGCCAGCTTTCAGAGCTCTCAACAGAGCATCCAAGGCCGCGAGATAACCGGCGGCCATTTCACATCGAAAATGTTGCAGGCAGTCTGTGCAGTCGATGGATAATCTTGGTTGAAAAAGACGAGTAGAGTGTTCAGCGCTATGAAAATAGTCTGGAGAGTGAGCCCGATGAATAACTGTATCATTAGAGGACCGGCCATAGGCACACGCTCCTGCAGCTGCCAGCCATACGACGTTATGAAACGTGCGCTGATGGCGACGAGCCAGGTGATGATTCGCAACCTAGCCTTTTCGATTGCAAGTTCGTAAGATCTTCGGTTTTATTTCGAGTGATGGGGGGTGCAGGGGCCGGGGTGGCCCTCAATCAGCGGAATTCAGAACTCGTCTTGAACCATACAAGCTCCTTACTTGCATGCTGCGGGTATCTCGTACATGTGTATGGAGGGTGAAGGACGGTCACACAGTGCTGACAGCCAAGAATCCTCCACAGGAGCGGGCTATCGAGCTGAAGTTCGATAAAAACGGTTCTCGTTTTATGGTGTTCAGTGATTCAGTCAGCACGGACGACAGCTTTTGGTCAGACACGGACGACAATCATAGCACGTCAATCGCGATCTCGGAGAGCCATGCTATCAATAAGCCAGCCATCACAGCAATCGCCGCTCACCTGATATGTGGCAATAGCCGGCTGGTGGCTCAATCGACCGAGGATGGCTCCATCGGCTTATACGATGAGCAGAGAGCTACCTTCTACTCTGCTGGCAAAACGATGTCTGGCGCGATTGTTCAGCATTTAGCGTGCAACAGAAATGACTCGTATCTTGCAATATCGGATACCTATGGTACGGTTACTGTGAAAGAAGTTACCTTCATGGACGGTGCCATACAGACGAAAGACGTTCATGTCAATGCTACGTCCTCGACATATCGCGGGACTACGACGCAACTGCTCTTTGCTGCGTCTTCAAACATGCTACTCATCCATGGGAAGCAACGCTCCCAAGTCTACACCATTCCAGAAGGGGCTCTGAAGTCCGAAGGAGATCTCCCTGGAGAGGGAATTGGCAAGTGGGTGCTTCATACTTCAGATGCAGACCTGCTTGTCTTGTTGAATGCACATCAGGCCATCACTTGCAACTGATACCTCGACACTTTGCATACTATACCCTTGTCATTGACACTCGCTGGTTCGCCATCGCCAATCCCTGATTTTCTTCAGATCGACGCGGTGATGGGTTCTCCAAATGCGGGATATCTGACTCTCCGGACGGTGATGGTGACGGCAGGTCGAAGACGATACAGCTTTGCCATCTTACCAGCATCCATACTCTCTGCCTCGGTACAACATACGGAGGGAGAGTTTCCGGCGCTGAAGAGCCTTGAGTTGCAACAAGATCTTTCCGATACGATTCAGTATGCGCTTGGCACCCTTCCTGATGGCCGCATTGTGTTACTGGACAAGGGCTTGTGGGTATGTACGGCGACGCTACCAGGGGGCAAAGACCTCACCCTTCATTTCTTTCTGCCTCATGACTGGGTTACCAACATGGGCTTATTACTTTGTCAGATCATGGGTGGATGGGACGTTACTCTGTCCGACTAAAGGCCGAGTAGCGATCTTGAAAAGCAACTTGATATTGAACTGGGGGTGATGTCCATGCCTTGATCTTCTTGAAACCTACTAGTCGGCACATGGAAGCGTTGGGGGTTCCGCAGCAAGCTGCAGTAATATCGGGCGTATATATATATATATATATGCGTCATTTTCGCCAAGTAGTAGAGATCTATAAAGCATCAAAATGGTTTGTTGGTATCACAACTCAAAGAAAAAAAGTCACAAGGCTCGTGATTTGACGCAAAGGGGACAGTGCATCTATTGAAAGGGGTTGAGGAAGTACCCCTGAATGGAGCACCCCCTTCACCCCCCCCCCACCAGTCCTGTAGTATAGAAGGGTTGGAGTTCTCTTATCTTATGCAGGCCCCCAAGCTGTTATGCAGCATCCCACATACAACCTGCTTTACGTACTTGAATGAATATTAAGATACTCAGATATATATCTTCTCGCATCATACTTTTCACCATCGCCCAATAGACTTCCAAGCCACAACCTCGTATCAAAATCTCCCTCCATCTTCTCGATGGTGTGTTACCGAGGCCTCACAGCTCGTGCTGTCAGCATGTGACCCCGATCCTTCGCTGCATGCCGCCCCAGAGCCACATCACAATCTTGATTTGCCGGCTGCGAACTGTAGGTCAGACCAGGTACTTCACGCATGTGGCGCTCCGCAGCCTCATTAATGACCTTGTACTAACGAAATACGGCAGGCCCATAGACTGCCGGAAGCCTAGAACAGCGCTCTACAGGCGCCGGAAGCCTCAACGGCTTGTCAACCTTTGGCTATTTTGGGACTTCTATCTTCTATTCGCCGGTAATCATTGTCCAAACACTGAGTCACTAGATACCAAGGCGAGCTATCAGGCAAAGTCAGCCTTGGCATATGTGACACCCACGCCAGGAATGCCACGCCGATACCAAGCAGCAGGATCCTCCACGTTCTCAGCCGCATGCAGCCCACCCACCACTCGGCTGTAAGGGATGTGCCACAAGACTTATATGGACATGGATGCCGTATATGCTATTGCACCTCGTCACTGTCTTCGTCTCCAATAGTTCTTCTACGACACTGCCGGAAGCCATGTGTCATTGTCCTCCTGCGTTGATGCATACATGTAACTATGATTTTGCCCAATGACCTCTTCTTGACACTCTTCTTCTTGACCTTCCTTCTGGCGACCTCACTGGCCCAGAATCGGACAACGGTTGCAGATTGGATCCCACAAGTTGCAGGCAATAGTCTGTATGCGCCTGAGAAATGGAGGACTACTATCGGCGGTCAAAACTTTACGTGGTGCTGCGTCCAAGCTATCGCAGACTCCCTGGAAGTCAGCGAAGATGGTAAACTGGTGACGGTCGAGAATGCACCAATCGCCGACTTGAATGTGAGCAATCTACTCCGAGCTATACAAGAAGGTCAATTCCCCTGCACGGCACGATACGACTCGGCCGAGCCCGAAGGCGCCCCCGAAATATACGTCGCATACGTCTGGCTGGCCGACACTTGTCCGGGATGGGCTCTCAGCAGTGGAAGCAACCTGAACGGCTGGCTCCAGCCACTGTCTGGGTTCCTCCTACCAGCCGTCATTTTCTGCCTTTCGGTCCCTAGACGGCGGAAGTTACACGTCTTTCGCGAATTCTTCCAGGCAGATCTCGTCATGATAACGGGCTATATCTCTGCCTTCTTTGGTGCCATCGGTGCGATGCTGATCGTCACCATCGACACCATCGTCTGGCTGTCGGTTTGTTGGGCACTTTCGGGGCCGATGATTCTCAGTGGGCTATACGAGGCTGTGCTCGACAATCTTATCATCAATTTTGTTCAGGTCAAGATGAAGAACGGTCATCTCACGGTGGATATGCGATGCCGACTCTTGATGTTAGTCCTAATAGGCAATCTTGACTTGGCATTAGAAGGCGACGCCGTTGGTCAGGGCATCAAGCCATCCTCGACCCACAGTTGCCATCGGCGAAGAAGTGGGACAACCGGCAGTGATACGCTGGAGGTACCACAGATGTCTAATGGAAGGCATCAAAGTGAAATACGGGAAGCTGTGGCGCCTGGTCACGATATTACCCTTCAGGCTCTTCCAAGCCATAGTCGATCTGAAGGAGAAGTTGGCGAACTCAGTACCTCCGCTACGCCAAGTGGTCATGTCAGAGCATCGCCATGGAGGGACATGGAGGAGCTCTTGTACCCGATTCGGCTGTACGGTGATGATCGAGATACTGACATACATCGACCCCTACGCCAATATCCCCTTTCCCTCCATCAAGACCTAACATGCCGAGGTGGCGCCTGTATGAATCCGAGACATTATGCACCCGAGCCACCCCGAGTTCGAACCAAAGACATAAACGACAAGATTTTGGAGACCAGAACCCGCCTACGAACCATGCTTAGTTGTCAGTATTCGTTCGGGTCCATGGTCGGAGCGCCCGTCGTTTTCTTTCTTGGGGGCTTCATATTTGCTCTCGTCCAGAGTATCCAGAGCCTCGGGGATGAAGATACAGCTCTTGCCTTGGCCTTCGGCCAGTGGTATATGACCATACCCCACATCGCCATTATTTCGGGTCTCCTACTTGCAGGCAATAACCCGAACATCCTTGAAGGCGTATGCGCAACAAAAGAACAAGAGGCAGAAAGCGACCTCAAGATATCGTTCTTGAACTTCGGACTTGCCTACCCGAGCTGCTATAAAGTGGCGTGGCAATGGCATAGAGGGCACAACAAGTTGGGCTGGGTAGAGCAGCTTATCCATACATATGGCCACCAGGACAGCGCCGGAGACCAGAGTCGCGGTCTACTGCACGAGCGGGAAGCTCACATGGGTGATATGGACGATCTCTGGGAGCAGACAACACTGTCGCCGTACGACTGGTTGATGATCTTGTTCATGGCCACCTTCCTACTCGGCGTCCCGTTTGTGCTCGCTTTCATCACAGCTTATTACACGCCCGAGGTTGGCCTCTCGTGTCGATCCTTCACATTCACCATCTACGCATGTGCAGAGCTCGGACAGGTCATCCTGTGGCTGTGGGCATACGCCGGCCCTCCTGGCAAGACCAGGCGACAGGTAGACGCTAAAGGAGGCCATGGATTGTTGGGCTTCTTCCGGAGCGGAGGGTGGCTGCATTCGCATGGCTTCTACGAGCCGAGGAATGTCGACCATCTCCTCGGCCGCGGTGAGCCCAAGACTCTTGAGACCATCTTGAAGGGAATCACGACCAAACGTTGCCTCAATATCCGATCCTGGTGGTGTGGCTTGTGGTACACGTCATATGTCTTCTTCGGCATCGTCGCCACCTTTGCTTCCCTCGGTGGCACAGTCATGCAGCTGCTGGGCGTGTACTCGGCTGACATCTGCCAGCTGAAGGTCGACGAATGGCTCCACCCGTACAGGCCTGGTGTGACGGCTATGATCTCTCAGAACTCAGCGGTGATGATTCGAGACGCAGAAACATACTGGAAACCGTGCGCGATCTCGGCCATTGCCTTCATGACGTTTGTCAGTTTCGTGGGGTGGTGGTACCAGAGGCGGATGAAGGACTTGTTTACCAACTTGGTGAGCCAAGTAGATCTGGATAAGCATGATCGGGCGGATATGAGGCGTTCGAGATGGCTAGGATCGACACCAGAGGATAAACTAGACTCTAGGGAGGAGCGACACCGGCGTGGTGGGTGATACTGAGGTACAAAGATTGAAGGACATTAATTTAGTAGGCTCTGACGATGGGTACATACTTTCTACTTAATATGTCGGATAATATTATGCAAATCGTACATTCATTGGCACATGTAGACTCCAGACTCATAAGTTCTTAATAAAGTAGCATTCGAGCAAGGTTTCCACTCACATTAGCTCAAACAGGCTACCTTCCTACTATAGAGGTAGGTAACAAGATTGTGAAATACATCCACAAGGTCTGCGTGTCCAGTTTGAGGATTCAATCTGAGCCAGCAGACCCGAGAAGTCGTCGAAGTGTGCGAACCATTGGCTCGATCACGGTCAATATCATCAGCGAACCTACGTATATAGTAAACTTCGAGAGCATTTAATACCAGACTAAATCCATTTCTTATTGAAGCTCAGTTAAATCTAGAAAGACCATCGATCGAAAATAAGTCGAGAGAATGAAATCACTAGAAAACCAAATACCTGGCCAAGTGCGCCACAGACAAGACATTCCATCCCCATTACCCCAGTGCAGCCCCTTCGTCGCAGCCTCCTGCGGACACTACATCCCAAGGTCAATATCGCATACAGGTCTCTCTTTCTTGCCCCAAACGAAACAATTTTGCACTGGTACATATACTTAGACAACGGACGCCGCACCTTACACAGATGTTCCACACTCTGCTCATTTGAACATGTCGTGAATCGACCCCCTCAGTTCCTCCTTGAGCTGCACGTTCCGCTCCGCGAAAGATGCAACAAGGGCCCCATAGCGGCTCGTGGCGTCGTCTGGGAACTCCTCGTCAGTGCCCGCCAGCATCCGCATGCTGAATGCGCGATGGCGGCGGCAGATGAGACTTGGGGTCCGGAAGAGGCCATAGCTATCTCCACACGAGTAGGTGACCTCTCTCAGCTCCCGGAAGTCGCTGCTGCAGAGTGGAGCAAGGGCCTCTAGGAACCAGAACACGTCGTCCTGGGCGTCGCTGGAGACCTCGGCGAGGAGTGACGCTGGTCTGCAATGATAGTTCCCGTCGAAGAGGATGGTCAGGCTGCGGAGCGACCTTGGGAGGCACCGGATCGGGAATTTGATCCCTATCCAGGTCTCTGGTATCAGGAACTGGAATGGAACCGTCAGCGATCGCAGATCCGGAAGACCCGCGAGGCTGAGGAATCTATCTGGTCCGAGGAGAGGGCTGATGTCTTGCGCGTAGTGAAGGTCCAGACTGAGCGTTTGCAGGTGCTGCATCTTTGCCAGGCTATGCGTCAGATGCTCGAAGTTCGGTGTATTAACGGCGTTCGACAGAACGACGTCTCCTATCCTCCAATGGGTGCGTCGAAGATTCGAAGTGATGCGTAAGGTTCGTAGGCTCGGCAAGGACTCGCATATCCTCGTGATGTCGGCTGGAAGACAACTTGAATCCTTCAGCTCGAAGCATTTGAGATCGCCACATTGCCCGTCTGTTGTGCTTGGCAGGCTGTCGAACCAGCTCACGTGGTCCTTGACCCATATCAGCCTCTCCAGTTTCGGCTGCCCTGGCTGGCTCCAAGGTAGAAGCCTGCCGAGCTCCAGAGCCAGGTCCACATGATGGGAAACTGAATTAGCCAATAATCGGACCATCTTCAGCCTCGGAAGCTGGGAGAGAACGATATTTGGAAGGAAAGGCTGACTGCTGTATGGGGCAAGTTCATAGCCCACATAATCCCTGGGGGGGATGTTGACCGACAGTGTCTCGAGATTCAAGGCATGATTGAGAATTTTGATGTACAGGCTGACATGCAACTTGTTCTCGATCTCACGAGACACCCTCATACAGCCTCTCCTCATACAGCCTCTCCCAATCCAGGGACCAAAGTCTCTGTCAAGACCAGCCATTTCATCCAGAATCATGGGGTGGTAATAGCAAATACTGGTGGCGAAACTTGTATCCAATACTATGTGCTTGATATACCTTCCCAGTGTCTTGTTCTCGAGCAGAGTGCGATAAAGAGCCACGAGTTTTGTGGAGCGACAGACGATGATGTTCTTGTACAGAGCCGGTCGAGCCACTGCGTCCAGTCTCTTGGAAACCAGACACAGCATTCGCAGGTCTCCGGACGTTTCGATATTTGACAGTCGGCATTCTGGCTCAGGGAAATCTTCCAGGTCTTGAGACACCATCTCCATTGCCACCATCGTCAGGACCTCGTTGGGGAGATCCCCGAAGTGTGAATGTGAGGAGATGTGCGACTCCTGCTCTTTGGGAAGCTCCATAATTCGAGACATGGTGCTGTTTCCAGTCGTTACCAGAGAGACGAGGTAGAGAAGAAACCGAAGAAGTCAATGGTGGTCGGAGAAGACTAACAGCACTCGACAAGATGGCCAGCTGGGGACTACTTAAATACTCACTGCCCAACTAGTCTCGAACGAGGCCGTGCAGGGGGAACATTCCAGCAGGGGCTTATGAAAGTATAGCAATCAACTAATGAAGCTGGACCAGGTCTAAGTGTTAGTTAGCTTCTGTCCTCTCACGTTCTTCGTCTGGATCAGCAAGTAACGGGAGTCTAGGCGTATGCACGGGATCACCATTGCTTGGGGCATCATGTGATGCTTGAGTTGTGAGTAACAATAGACCGTTGGCTGGTACTAGTGCTATGAAGTGTATGTGATTGGATATATGTGCGTGATGATTGTCACGATGCACGGTAGACCCATTAGCTGCAATTATTCGATTGTTTTGTCCAGAGGGTGATTCGGTCTCCAGGATGGTGGTCAATACAAGCTTCCACTGAAGTACTCACTACCAGAACGCGTGGAAGTGATATTTCTCCCCGTCATGTAATCCTCTCAACAGTCACTCACTTCCTGATTCTGTATGTTCAAGCTATGCTTGTCTTCCAAATGTGGTTCCGGGATATTGGAAACACCTTCGCCCTCTGCACAGGCACCAGGAGACTTCGCGGCATATTTTCCTGACACAAGATACAAATATCGAAGCATTCAACGTCTCCATCCATTCAAGACTTTGCACCTCCATACTACACAATGAAGCTTCTCAACACCCTTTCTAGTTTGAGACTAGGTCTAGCATTGGCAGATGAGATCCAGTTTCGGCCCGGCTGCAACTAGCAACCCCAGCATGACCAACACCACTTCCAGTCTTCTGCCACAGGACACGATAGATTGGGGCAGAGATGAAACACACCAACAAGCCTGCGACGCTAAGTCGGAAGCTCAGCAATCCGGAGGAAGCGAGCTCCTCGAAATCTGACTGTCAGGACATCATCAACAACAACATCTTCCCGGGCCGTCGGACGATACGCGAGTATACTAGTGGCAGGTGGGCGATGATCAACGCCAGGGGCACTTGTTTGCTTAGTGTCGCTAGGCTGGACGATTCCACCAACCCCTTCGTGTAAGTAACTTCACGGACCCTCGCACTGCTTGCTCACTTCGCTTCGAGACTTGCATCGAGAGGTCCATATGCTGGCCATCATCTTTTGCAGGGGAGGGGACCAGGACATCAAGGGTTCCGTCGCCGCAGCGATGGGCCTCTGTAGCGATACAAACAAGATGCGATCGGCTGGCGCAACGGCTGTATGCGATGCTCGTGACACGACCGGCAACGATGTCAGCGTCAAATGGTGGGTGGCCGACCCAGAGGACGTCCCCGGGACCCGGCCTATGAGCTCCAGCATCTCCATGGTGGATTCCAGACTGTTCGCACAGTACGCAATCCTGGTCGTACTCCTAGCTGGAGCTTACTTAGTTCTAGTATAACCGGCATCCACTAGATTCTAGCTGCAATTTATTGAAGATAATTGTCTGTAGTGGGAACGGTTGAACGCTATGGTTTAATCTAAAACCTCTGGCGCAGATCACTTCACTCCATGACATCCTCAAAGTCCGACCCTAACTCATTGCCTTTGACCCTACCAAGGGGGTGTCTAATGCGTGACAATATTTCCTCAGAGGTTGTGCTCATCGGATATCAGGCAGGGCATATCTGGACATAGTGTGCAAGGTGAATCAAAAGAGGATGCGAAGCAAAAACAAAACAAATGATAAAATAACGTACAACACCGCGTATTCGCTGGTCTCACCGACCCAACTACTAATCCAGCCCTCAGTGGCTTGACTATGGGAGAGCGGGCGGGATCCCGTATTTTCCACTGGGTATGGTCGTACGTGACAGATGTCGACTGAGGGAAGCTTATGTAGTGTAGACAAGGCTGGGAGGACGAAGTTTCATTGCCAAGGCACGGGGCCGACGAGGCCGCCTTGCTGATCAAGACGGTGCTCTCGAACGCAGCATCTCGACAGGTCGATTCTCGCCTGAGGTTGCATATGTAATAAAACCCTGTAGATCCTGGATCATTGCAGCTCCGAAGGTCGAAAGGGTCTCGTCTCGGTCGGAGGAGTCTTGGCCGTGGCAATCTTGGTCGCGCGTGTCTCGAGCTCGATTTGTCTAGCATACAGCAATTTTGCTTAGCAACTTGGTATGTTTTGATCTTCGTATTGATAAGGAGTCTGTTGGCAAATGGTCTTGGAGACGTGGCTCGGAGACGACCACGGTCGAGGATCATCGATTTTCTCAGCACCGCCCTGGTGTATTGAGATTCATCATATCAGAGGTGATTTAACAACAGACATCGTTGACCTGAGTGGCTGAGCTTAGTCTGTGACCAGACCCCTCCATCAGTCGAGGTCGATCTTGTCTTTCCTCGTGCACGTTAGCCTCCTGGTATGAACTTTTCTCGTATGTGTCACCCCCTTCCAAGGCCGTTGTACTCGTGTGAACCAGGATGTTGAACGTAAAGGTCGAGTGGGATTAGAGACCGATGCCGAAGGCTCAAGCAGGGAGGTAGTCGAGCATACGAGGTCGGACGTGACTGTTATCGGTCAAGAACAAGCACTTGAGGCTCTCAAGTAGCTGTATACCCTAGAGTACAGAAGTGACTGTTCGAGGAAATCAATCCCGTATATGGAAGCACTATCAGGAGGGCTGCAAAGAAGGCGTTGGTCGTATTCTCAAGGAAGATGCCGCGCTATATGGTGTATAGGACCCGTCTGCCGGGCGACTCGATCTTCGTGGAAGTGGTTTGTTGAGCCAGACCGCTCAATTGACTTCTCGCAGCCGACTACCCTGCTGCTGTGGTGCTTGCATTGTGGGTAGTATTCCAATCAACAAGGGGACAATCAGTTCGATATTAATATCGAAGAGGTCTTCGCGAGGGCGATGAACATAACACGAGCAGATAGAACTTTGGATTCGTATCTCACGTCTCTCCATTTGCTGCTATCTCACTGGCCCGTTTGGTATGTAACATGTAATTAACGCGGCTCTCTGATATTCGAAGGAAGCCACGCTGGCCCAAAGATGATGTTGTGATCATAGGAAGGTACAATAGAAGCACATTGACAGCTCCAAGCCAGGGCCTCTTACGTCTATTCTCGAACTCTGCTTTGCTTTATGTTTATAAGGTATTTATCGCAATCTGAGACCCCTCCTGTATCTATGTTGTTTACTTCTCTCGGCGCTTGACTGTGATGCCATATGCGGCCTCGCGGCTCTGCCATCACATAAATATTCCGGGATCATCACCAACACTGCGGTTCTTGACGCCCCCTAATTTCTGCCTACAGATTCCTTGGATCGAGCTATCACATCAAGATCGCGCTCCTGTCTGAAATCATTGTTTCGGTATCGTTCACTTCATGTATGGCCAGGCTCTGCCAGGACACCCTCGTCACTGCCATGTCGGCCAAGTCGACCATAATCATCTCACAGCACGCACTCTTCCCATCCCAGTTTCCACACACCAAGTTTCAATGGCCACACTCTGCTCTTCTCGCTATCACATTCTCCACGCCCGTGTCTGACGCTTACTGAGCATCTTCCAAGACTCCAGGCTCTGATACGGACACCCTGCAGTCCCATATTCCATTAATACCCCCC